>WUAW01002261.1:118-14959 GCA_017165845.1 Thaumetopoea pityocampa | reverse complement strand
TATATATATATATATATATATATATATATATATATTGTATATATATATATATATAGAATAAATAATTGTAATTATATTAGTGTTTGTAAAGTTTTAGAAATGAATGCTAAAATATACACCAATATAAATTTTAAGAATAAAAAGAGAAATTAGAGAAATAAGAGAAATTACCAAAAATAATATTCACGACAGTTAACATAAAATATAGACAGTTAATACAAACCTTTTCATTGTTTCGGAGCCAAGTGTGGTCGTCAATAACGAATAACACATAACAGAAATTGATAAATTGCAACGACGCTGATATCATGAACACTCCGTAGTAACCCAAATACCTCAGCAGTATACCACTGAGGCCCATGCCGATGGGAAAACCAACCGTCATACATAAGTTTAGTATACCTATTCGGAAGGTCCTCGTCTCCTTTGAAGTGATGTCACCTAAGTAACTGAATGTGCCCAGAAACATCGTGTACCATCCGCCGGTTAGAGAAGGGAACAGGACCTCCATGAATACGGTCCATTCAACGGGGACTTCATAGAAGAAGTAAGTATTAACTATGTTCAGTAAACAAGTCATGAATTCACCGAAGATTGGCATCAACATGCAAATTTTGCGTCTGCCGGTTTTGTCGCTCCACGCACCTACGAATAGCATTAGCAGAGTTGGTACAGCAGTATTCACAACACTTTTCCAAGCTTGAACTGACGCTATCAGTTTCTGGACTTCATCCTCCTCGAATGTGTAATTCGCTCGCTTTCTGAGCCGCAAAGCCGTGCACGCTTCGTCACTAAAGCCTAAGTTGACCCTACAGGCTTTCTCCAGATTCAAATTCTGCGTCGCCAACATTGCCAATACACTGGGCATCACAAATAACGCTAGCACAGGTTCTACAGTTATGTTAGCTTTTACAAATTTAATTTTTTCTAAGAAAGTCATATTTGATAGGTCATTTTTAATTTCGTTTTTTAATGGCAGCTCCTCTGTGGTTTCTTCGTGAGATGATTTCACTACAGATTTTTGTGTTGTATTCATTTTTATGGATTTTAATTGATCTACAATAGAAGTATGTATTTCTAGTTTGTGATTTATCTTCACATGCAATGTGGTTTTATTATCCACGAGCACATCTTTGTAGCGCTAAGATAAATACGGTTTAATATCGGGAAAGTGGCTCGCAACCGTTGCTGCCGGCGCTGCCTCTCTATGTTTGTCTCTGTGTAAGCAAACACTTATGTCGCGATATCAGTCTTTAATGCGTCGATAAACACACTCGGATAAATCGAAAATAAACTTAACACGGACGATATCAAACTCAAACAAGGCATTCGCGCTATATCACAGTGGCAGCGTCGAATGTTTACTGTAATAATCGAATGAAAACACCGCGGTGACACGACAGGTTTTTATTAGAACATTCACACAAATGAAGCACTCCGGATAACTGTCTATTAATATTGTCACTGATGTTATGAAGTTTTGTTGACATACGTTAAACGGCAGCATTTACGTTTTCAATTTCTTCGACTTGCTTGTTATCGACAAGTTGTTCGAAGTACATCCACCTGAAACGAACGGACAGCTTATAATTCGTGTACGCACTATGACTTTGTTGATCGTCCCTAATGTGAGGTCTAGAGCAATTTTGAACGCGTAACGTATCGTGTACTGTCGGCCGCAGAAGTGATTATGCACTGATCCAAGTTCGAGCGATCTCTGGCTTTTTACTTCCTACTTGTGCGTCACAAACAAATCTTGTTGACAAGGTGCGTCAAGCACAATAAAATAAAATGTTGCTTTCAGAATTTTAATTTTTATATTTACATTGCACACATATAGTATGAATAAAAAGATAATTAATTTAATTAATAAATTCTAATAGGTATGTTAACAAGCAATACTGTGTAATTGATTAGGTACTCATTAAGATATTGAAAATCATATTAATTTTTTTAAGAAGTTTTTTATCAGGATTCACGCGAATAGATTATAACTGTATAACTGATAAAAAACTAAAAACTTATAACTATATAAGTGATGTACTAAAAACTATTTTATAGATTAATGGAATTTATTTTTGTCTAAGACAGTTTTTTCGAATTTGTAGATTTTGTCGAAATTAAAAAATATGACGGCCAAGAAAATATTTTTAAGATTTAAAAAATAAGCCAAAAATCAAAATTAGGTTATTTATTATATTTTGAATGTAATATCTATTTAGTTTGTACTGTAAGTTTAATGTATATTATGTGATTAAATATAGTATATAATTAAATACATTGGTGTACTGATTATATAAAATAAATTGGTGGTGTAGTGGTGCCAGATACGGCTTGCGATCAAACGGTCATAGGTTCGATCCCAGTCCCGTAACACTGGGTTAATTCTAATTCATGTACGGTCTACATTCTTGACACCAATGCACTTAAAGGAGAAGGAAAACTTCGTGAGGAAACTTGCATGTTCGCATGGGTGCGTGAAGTCTCACATTAGGACAGCGTGGTAGACTCCGGCCTAATCCCCCTCCTGATTAGGGGAGGTCCGTGCCCCTGTAGTGGGGACGACGAATATGGACTGGGGATGATCTGATTAAGCCACGATGCAACATTATTGTTTGTTTAATACTTCTGAATGAATTTGGAAATTTGAAATAACCTCCAAATGTGACCACTGCGTCGCTTTATCAGAGATAAACGTCATTAATTTAAATTATAATTTATACAGAATTATGAGCGTATAATGGAGAACATAAATTTAATTATGTTTTGCCATAATGGATTCCATTTTTAAACACTACTGCAGTATGCTACATCTTCATTTATCTAAGTGGTTATTTAGTATTTGTTTTTAGATAATGTTTTGTGATTAAATATATTGTATAAATCAGTTTTATCACATATTTTAATGAGTTACTTCTCAGATGCATTTGTAAAATAGTCTCCATCTTCAGTCCGTATTCGTCACCCACTGCACTGCTGCACTTCACACACGCATGCGGACATGCAAGTTTCCTCACGAAGTTTTCTTTCTCCATCTAGTACATAGTGTCTACACAATAGACCGTACGTGAAGCCCAGTAGTACGGGACTGAGATTTGAATCTGCGACCTCTGGATCGCGAGTCGGGTGTTCTCACTCTTAGACTACTAGTGCACCCTTAGTAATATAAAATACTAGCTTTTTCCCTCGGCTGCGCTCGTGTGAATGTCGGTTTTGAGCTCCTGACATAATCATAGATTTACACAAAAAAACCCTTAGAATCATTTTTACTTGACCTCTCGTACCTTAACGGCGGCTACTGAAATAGAGATCAAGCTGTATCATCAATTCTATTGGACCGATTTTGATAAAACATGCCGCAGTATTTAACTCGAAACTGTTACACGGTGTAAATAACTCCACGGTTCAAGGTCGAGTTGGTTAATGATCACGGCACACCTATCTCGACACCACTCGAGGTACCGATTAACGTATCAAGAGTGTTTGATTACTTATTCGAGTGTTTACCGCTTAATTCCTTTGTATGGTAATACGTAATTTTCCCGCCAAAATCGTCCTCCACCTTTTGCCCACCTCTGGACACGGCTTCCTCCATGTAAAAAAGGAATTATCTATAATCTTTTTATAAAATATTTTATCCATTTACACGGTATACCGTGTAAATGGATTTCTTCTTCGCACAGCTTGCTGAGGGATATATCCCTCGGCAAGCTGTGCGAAGAAGAAACAATTATTCAATTTTAATTAGTAACTTTGGGTTATTCAAATTAACGTATGGTCTATTTTGTAGACACTATATATTTATTACTGTCTCTTCTTATTCCTTCCGAGATAGTAGTATCCTGTATCCTATAGTCCTTTTCCCAAATTCCATATTCCTTGTTCAATACACTTTTCTTACCTCAACCTCTTTCCCTTCATTCCTTTTCATGGGAACGCAATTAGAAACTTTAAAGTTTTAAGACCTTAAAAATAGCGGCGTTGTGGTTAGCCACCCGACACGTCCCGTTTCCCGCGGGGGTGAAAAGTGGGCTACTGATAGCCACTTTGCTCGTAGTAAGTGTAAAGAAGTGGTCTCTGCCTACCCCAATTCTTCGGTAGTATAGTGGTCAGTATACTTGCCTGTTATGCGGGAGGCCGGGGTTCGATTCCCCGCCGAAGAGCCAGGGAAAAAGGCGTGAGTGTATGTATGTATGTACTATATATTAAACGGAGAAGAAAAACTTCGTGAGGAAACCTGCACGCCCGCATGGGTGTGTGAAGTTTATCAACCCGCACTAGACCATCGTGGTAGACTACGGCGTAATCCCCCTCCTTACAAGGGAAGGTCCGTGCCCCTGTAGTGCATACAAATATGGACTAGGGATGATAATGGATGATATGAATTTTCGAATTCAAGTTTTTGAACAAGGTGTTGTGTTTCTGTTATGAATGTTTGTAAAGTCCCCGCGATACAGGAATTAATATTAATGCGGGAGTTTACTTAAAAAAAATATATATAAAAAAATTTCTAGCTTATTTTTTAATAATATAAATAAATTGGTACGAGTATTCCTTTAGCAAATAATGATAACCACGTACTAAATTAATATCCACTTAGTGTTAATAAAAACGTGGTATAAATAAAAGTTGTTAAAATACTTTACATAAATAATGTAATAATCAAAATTAACGGCCCGTATCTTTCATTAAACAGAGTAATAAATAATCAACTCTAATGTATTTAGTGATGCATTTGCTTCACACTACTTTTACTATTGAATAAAATAAAATAAATTATATTTCATACTCTATACCAGAGGTTCCCAGACCCCCTGCAGCTACATCTCTACCATCTTCCCAAAATTCGACAAAAAATGTGAAGGTTAGATCTAACTATGGAAATTTGCGTACGCCAACGTAGACCCCCGTCGAGTCTCCCGTGGACCCCTGGAGGTCCACCTGGACCACTTTGGGAAAACTAAGGTGTTAAACGGTTCAAAGAATGTTGCGTTTTTGCGTATCTTTAGTCGGTATGATACGAGGTCGCGTCTAAATATTTCAATTTTGTTACGGCAGAATTACCATCACTGTGTATGGATTTTTTTAATAAATAATTTGTTTAATAATATATTTAAGTGTTAATAATTTTAAGAATCATCCTCAGTCCATATTCGTCCCTACTACAGGGGCACGGACCTCCTCTCATCAGAAGGAGGGATTAGGCCATAGTCTACTTAGATGTAAGCTGGCCTAGTGCGGGTGGACTGACTTCAGACACCCATGACGGGCATGCAGTTTTTTTTCACGAAGTTTTCCTTCTCCGTTGAATACGTAATGTGGACTGTACATGTATTATAAATAACTCAGTAGTACGGGACCGGGATCGAACCCACAACCCTTCGATAGTGAGTAGGGTTTGGCACCACCAGACCACCAATATATTTAAGTATGAATAATGATGACAAATTGGGAGATATGATCTCACCCAAATATAGCGACGGCGGGAACTGTCATACCAGCTCCTAGTAAGAACACCGCCCCAGGGAGTACATCCAGGGTCGCCATGTAGACCCTGGAGTACAGAGGGCCGTACACGAGCGGCATCATGGCTTCTGCCAGCCCGAACAGGGAGTTCACTTTACCTGCAAATAGAATATATGAATGCAGTTATGGAAGCCGGGATTAACAACGCCAAGAAGAAGAAGAAGAGATTATATGAATGCATTTCGCCAATTCGATTAACTTCATAAAATAAAAGTTGAGAAAAATGATAAAATAGTATAAATTATTTATTATACAATGGCTAAAAATATCATTTAGTGGTGTATTTAATACTTATTAATTATTAGGGAAATGTGTTTTGAAAATAAAAACAATAAAAGTCAATCGTTAGGAGCTTTGACATTAAAATAAAAATCAGAAAATGGAGTTGATAGATTTGGCAAGTGAAGCATTTAATGTAACTGAGAAGAGCGTAGTCTATGAACTTATGAAGACTCTATTTCTATCATTTAGGCTACCGCCTGGCCCAGCCTAACACATATAAGTGATCACCACTGCTCATAGACACCCGCTACATCAGAGATATCACATTTAGATAATAATTCTTCATCTATTTAACAAACTTGGCTTTTCTCTAACTTCCCTTATCCCCCTTATTAATTAAACAATTGAAAAAAAAGTGTTTTTGATCATGATCGTCAAGTTAAGTATGCGGCAATGGGTGACAATTATTAATATCGGGCGTTAGAGGTGTTACACATTCCAACAAGTACTATAGAACTGATTTCCGTATTTCAGAAGGCACGTATATCTGTGTTACAGCTAATGTCTCAGTGGCACCAGTTGATATATCGATGGGGGAGGTTATTTTTATTTCATTTATATATTTATACAGGACATAAAACAATTATAGATTCTGTATTAATTAAATAATAAATACATGTTGAGTAAATATATAACACATAGAATGCATGCGGACAATAGTTCGCAGAGTAATTGTGGAAGAAAGAACACGCAAGTGAAAAACGCGCGCGGTGAAGACTGGTGATTAAAAATCCAAAGATAAACAGAGAAATTAAAGCGAATCAAATATGTTAACAAACATTTATATGTATTTAATATATAGTACAGAAAAAAAGATGAAATTTAAGCTATACATATTCTAAGTGTATAAGTAAGTATATCGTTTTTTATGTGTTAGTATTTATTTACAGATAGTAAGAATAAAACAATAATAAACATAAAGCTATAAATATTCTAAGAAGGGTGCTCTCTTGTCGGTCGGTGGGGTGACCATAACGCCGGAGGCATTTCCTCACTGTATAGCTATTGCTAAACGTTGAATTAAATAGCGACCAGCGTTCTGATCACCTGTTGTGCTGCTGACCAAGCGAGCTGCGATCTATTTGACAACTGTTATAGTAACTGATTAAAATATTATGTTAACTATGATGAATGGATGAGATAATTTAGATATCGACCCCCCAGGGTGCGATATAGACCACATTACAATAAGAAATTTAAATTTTTTCGAAGCGAGCTGCGTTACCCGCTGTCAGAAACACATTAGAATTCGATGAATTTGCATAAATTCAATATTAGTTAAGTAAAAGGTCTACCCAAAGCCGAAAAACATGGCCAATTAGTAATAATTCTGTATTCTTAGTAATCCCACGCGAAGAGATAACATGAATGAAGAATGGAGACGATAGCAATATTAAACCGTAACGGTACATTATAAATATACTAAACAAACATATAATTAATACCCAATTAACTGTGCACATTTATGTGACATATAGCAAACATAACTTATCAATGGCCGATAACCGTATTTCTTATGTATTTAGGATACAACAATATTTATATAATAAAATGATTTGAATTTTGCAATTGTAAACCAATATTTAATTGTATTTATTTTTTCATTTTGTATACTTTATTTGCTTTCTTAATTTGTTAATTCTATATGTTGTGTTTGTTATGAAAAAAATATTTTTCTTTCCTTACATATTAACACATACATATCTGATAGGTATCTGATAGGGTTAGATCACAGTTTGCTGTATATTACGATCCTGACACACCTCTCTCACCTCATCCACATTCATACTTCCTTTCATACACTTTCGTTGAATAAGAGTTCAATTATATATTAAATCAAATCCGCGGGTTGTATCTAATGATAAATAATTTTAACTTATCACTTATATTTTAAAAATTTAAACAGCTGTTTAAATATCGGCAAACACGGGCTTTAATAATAGGTATATTTTTATATTTAAACAGTTGTCTAAATGTCAAAAGGTAATCGTCCGTTTATCTACCATTTTAATTTTATTTTTACGCCTATGGTTTAAGAGTGGTGGGCACAGGTGTACATTCTGGTAGATCTATATTTCTCCGATGTGTTTGCGACTTAGTGCGACGAGGCCGAGTTTTTAGTCATTCTTCGTCTGCAAATATGGGGTTTTAACGTCGTTTTTCTTTACCAAAAGCAGGTGATCATAAAAATGTTCCGCACACAGATGACCACAGTTTGATATCACCGTAGCGTTCATAATCCCCGAGATATCATTCAGACACCAGGCCGGATCCAACATTTTATGGACTTTCCGAAATACGGAGATCAGGAGTAAACTAAACGTTTGTATGGCAAACCATCTCATACCAGGCCGCGGTAAGTACTACTAGACCCGTATATCGTCTCAAATGACACCCATTGACTACTCTACGATCTATTGCTTAGAAACGCGTTTTGTATATTTAACTGTAATTTAATTAATAGAAGGACTGATTTTTATAAAATGGCAGGTTTTAGAGTAAAGAGGTTCGAGCGATTAGGCAGTAAATTACCATTAATTTACCACTAAAAAGGGTGTCAGAGATAAATATACCGAAGAGCTTCAACTGAAATTAGTGAATGGTGAAACCACTATTAAACATCATTTAAAAATTTAAATTTTTACAATGCGAAGCAATCTAAAATAAATAAACGCATCTGTGCATGAAAAGGTGTCACGAAAAATGAATATAAATAAATTTGGTTATAATTTGAAACAATTCAAAATATTGTTTAGTATCACTTTCAAATTAATGAGGATAATGTTTCCCCAAATTCGCACTGAGTTCGAATTCTGTTGGCAATGGGCATTTTGGAAAAAATATCCCGTATTTTACATTGGTGGGGACAGCCAGCAATTAAAAGAATAAACCTAAAAAAGTAAGACTCGTAGTGGTTCTATGTTCTGGTTACATGCTAAAGTTAAACATTTTAGTTATTGGCATTAATGCAAAACTTCTCAATCCTCAAAAGCAAAAAGGTGAAACTTCTGTAAACATCTGTTTCAGTTTGGCATTAGTCTCTTACCATCATGTAAGCTTTATACTCCTTTGTTACATCCATGATAAAAACAATTTTTACAATAGGCGGCTTTATCACAAAATGATCTTATTAGGGCAATCTTTTTATGTAAACAGCCCCATCAAATAAATACCCTGCGTATTTGTTTGATGGGGCGATATTTGTTTCACAATCATCGCTTTTTGATTAAAAGTATGCCTTACCTAGTTCCTCGCTAGTCACCAGCTTAGATGCAATAGATCGCATCGCTATGAACGAGGTCCCATTAAATATTTCTACAAGAGGCGCTGAAAAAAAGTACAATTTGAAGTTGTTTATTCATTTCAATATTGTAGTTGTTATTCATTATGATCAATAGAAATGGAGTCTCCATAAAATTGCCAGATTCACTGTCATCTCCACGACTGGCAGGTGTGGACATTACTCACGTCGTGGACGTACGTTACTCTGGCAAGTACTCGAAACGGCTCGACCGATTTCAATATTTCGTTTTTGTTTTGTTCGCTTCAATACAGAGGTGGTTTATGAAAAAATAAAATCAGGAAAAGCCCAAAGGAACAGCCGAAAAATCGAAGAAATTTTTTTAGGCGCTGCGAAGTTCACCGGGTCGGCTTGTCTTTGATATACGAATAAATAAATTTGAGTTTGGAATTATAAAATTGAACGACAAACATTTGAATTAAAATTGAATTGCCAGTATTGAGTATCAGCCATTTCATAGGTAAGGACCTAATCATTTGCAAGGGCCACACAATAATCAGTTAGATTATTAAAAAATAATGGATTAAAAATACTTGCCTATGTAGATCTCAGTAGTGTTCGTAGCAAATGCAAATATGAATGATGCTAAGATCTTGCTGGTGCAGGATATGATGCCCACCAAGGTGTCATCCAGTTTCATGAAGTCGCTAAAGATGCTTATTGAGAACAGCGTACCTGAACAACACATTAACTACTTATTGACACATTCACTACATACATACATACACTCACGCTAATAATATCCGATAAGGGTATATAGACTATAGTATATACTATATACATACGGTCACGCCTCTTTCCCATTGGGGTAGGCAGAGACCACTTCTTTCCACCTGCTACAATCGATTAATGTAGCAGAATGGATATCCGCAGAGCACAGTTCGCCCCCGTGGGCAACGAGAAGTGTCGGATGGCGAACCAAGACGCCGCCATTTTATGAGGTAAAAAAGTAATTAATGCTGCTGGTACTGCTTACTTTTACTTTTACTACTTTTACTGCTGGGTGAAAAAGAGGTGCTTATGCGAATATAATCGGATGAATTTGACGAATTTACTAGAGTTTGGGATAAGCTTTGTTTACTTATGCAACCGCACCGCTCTACTCAGATCCGAGTGTCAGGTAGTGAATGTGTAAAAAAACTGGGTTCATTCGAGTGCGTAGCTTAGTTAATAGTTAGCCGACATCTGAGTTAGACGACACTTAATTCGATTGAGTGTTAGATGGGTAAACGAGTCTAACATCTAGCTTAGAACTGATCGGTGCATATATAAAATAGTTGTATCTGATCGATGTCAAAATGGAGGACGTTGTCAAATGATAGTTTGCAAAACATGCTTCTCAGCTACTTCTGCAGTAATACCAAATCCCGACTTAATGGCAATAATAACATCATCATTAGACAGACGACTTCTCCACTATTCATAGATCTTCTGTTTGTATTACATGAAAGGTATTCGTCCCTTTGCATGTAAAGTTTCTCAGCGACCAGATCAACAGTTCAACGAGTTTTCCGGTCCGTTTCAATAATAATACAATGGTGAAGGTGCATTCCAAAATTTCGTGTAGTTCTAAACTACTACTAACTTACCTACTCTCTAAATTTAACTGTTCAGTTCTAAACTAGATGTTAAGATGGTTAGTTGATATAACATCCCTTAAATATGTACTGTTTAATGTAGAGATTGATTTGAATGTCAGCTACCAATGCTACAACCTGCTTAATAATTAAAGCCTATTAATGATATATAAAAACACGATTCAGAAAAAGAGTCAGGGAGTACTTAGTCTTTTAGGCTGTCTCGGCAAATAGATTTAAGTATACGGGTACGCGACCCCGGCCCCCCGAGCTACTACTGTCTCTTTTTACTCCTTCTGAGATAGTAGTCCTTTTCCCAAATTCCATATTCCTTACTCAAGACACCTTTCCTACCTCATCCACTTTCAGTGGGAACGCATTGAGGAATTTTAACACTTCTAAACCTTATAAAATGGCAATGGCAATTCCCGCGAGGGCGCAAAGTGGGCCACGGATAGCCACTTTGCTGATTGTAGCAAGTGGAAAGAACTAGTCTCTATCTACCCCAATTACTCGTAGTAGACTGGTTAGTATTCCCAGTAATCACGCGGGAGACTGGGCTTCGATTCCCCACCGGAGAACCAGCGAAAAAGGCGTAACTGTATGTATGTACATATATCCTGTACTGACTGTATGTATGTATATATGTGTATATAACCCGTCTACATCCCTTGGCTGGTTCTTACAGCATACAGTGGAAGAAATGTTATTTAGTAAATAAACAAATGCCAAATTTCAAAACATTTTCTTTAACAGTTGGTGCCGCGCAGTGGCAAGAAATAATCTCGGGCAGAAATGGCGTATAAAGCATACACTCTCGTGTTCTTTTAATTAATGCGTCTGTACGGCACTAGTACGGAATTATTTTAACACATTACTGTGTGCTTGAGGGGTTTTTTCATCGACAAAATCTCGAAGACAATCTCAAATTTCTTAACTTAATAATTACCCAGGTCGAAGAACATTCCGCCGAAGGACTTTCTGTCCTTTCACTAGCAAAATTCTTTATTTTTGCCGTTAACTACCCCTAAGTTTAAGATACTTCCACAACGGGTTTTGGCGGAATTATATCAAATTAGTCAAACGCCATAAAATAAAAAAGATGAAGAACTGATAAATTTTAATATTTTAACTACGAAAGAAAACATGGACGTTGCTAATGTTGTGTTGTGACCTTTATAATGAAATACATTCCTAACTGAGGGCAGATAAACAATCTGTTAGCAGTTTTGCAGTCACGGTACGTGAAACCCAATAGAACATAGAGGTAATAAAATATTAAAATTTATCGCGACAAGTCCCGTAAAGTAATCTATAGGTGTGAGTTTAAATCGTGAAAGTTTTATGAAACATTATTTTCTCAACTGTTAGAGTTTTTGGGTAATCTGGTTAGATTAAATTAACCCTTTAGGAGATGAATTTTCAAAAATAATTTCTTAGTGCTGACTCTTTTATATATAGAATTTCTTGTAAAATTGTATGCTTCTAGCCCAAAGGCCCCTAAACTTTTTTATCTCACAGATCAATTGCTTAGCGGATATTGAATTTTTGCAAATTAATTAATTTCAAATGTGTTTTTGACATTTGTTATGGTCCCCTTGCGAATATTTTCGACTCTTGGGTTCGATATAGATCACGTTGAGTATCACTTTCTGGACCCACTAGTTATTTGTCAGTTAGCGTTAGGGTCTTATAAGTTATTCACTTTTTGTAAAATAAAAAAAAAACTAATATTAAGTACTAATAATTACTAACTAAAAAAATAAACTAAGAAAAAAATGAATTAGTATTAATTAATAGGTAGTTTTTTTTAATGAAAATCGGCAAAGACTAAAATACCATCACTAAATCATATTATAACCCGTAGTATTACTGATTCAAAACTGTTATTACCAAATTATACCAATTTTTACGGTAAGAAAACACTGGCTTTCGCAATACCTTAACTTATTAATCAGTTAGCAGTATCTCTGAGGGACGTAATAACAGGGAAAAATATAAAATACAAATCTATATATAACATAAATTTATATCAGCCTGTATGCCGACCGCATGCGCGGAACGTTTTGTTCCTACCCTCTGTTTGTAATATGGAATAATGTAATAATCACTTCTGTACCCTCATGTTTGTATATATGATAACTACTCATAGAGTCAGACGCACGAATCACTAGCCTGAAAAATAGCGCCAATTTAAATCCAGCTCTGGTATTATTGAATATATTGTAGTAAGGAAAATACATGAATTTATATCATCGATTAATGGGCAATTACTAATATTGTTTTATAAATATATAAATGAAAAAGTATTAATTTGCCCATTTTTTTTTTGAATTTGCCGCTAGTTTTCAGGCTCATGATTCGTGTGTCAGACTCTACTTATTTATTTCTATTTATTGGTGTTATTAGTGATTTATGTTTCTCCAACTTGTTTTTTCTTAAATTAATTTTTTGGTATAGTTGACTTTCTCTTATCTTTATTAATGTATAAATCTATATTATTAAAAAATTGTTAAATGCCAAATTTTGTAAATCAAAGATATTAAAAAAAAACTACACAGATCGACTAAGGGCTTCTGAAATCAAATCCGTCGATGTTTGTTTGTTTGTTTGTTCGAGCTTCACGCAAAAACCAGCAGGTGGATTATAGTCAAATCATTACAGTTACAGTTTCTATTCCGATTTAAATACTGCGGCATGTTTCATGAAAATCGGTCCAGTAGAATTGAAGATACAACTTCATCCCTATTTTAGTAGCCTCCGTAAAAGTACCAGAGCTCAAGTAAAAGTGGTTCTCGATTTTATATAGAAATGTATCAGGATTTCCCATGTAGCGGAAAACCGACATTCACGTGGGCGGAGCTGCAGGCAAAAACTAGTGAGTAAATACATAAATAAATAAAAAAATATATATAATCAAATATATGCACGCTTACCAGCTAAGTTAGTAATGATGCTGTATGTACAGAACATGCTGAACTGGACCTCGTCCCAGTTAAACCTGAACCGCATGAACAGGTACAGCACGTTCATTTCACCTGCGAATACAAACCGAGCATTTTAATGTTGTATTAGCTATAATAGCGTCGATCCATATCTTCCTTTGAATGCTGTGAGAACCAGTTAACACATTTAATACCGACTACACGGCGCCGTGGAGAGCGGGGAGGCCGAGCACACGGTGCCGCGTCTCGCTTCAATTTAGTTTGTAAGCCGCATTATGTCGTCAACTAAAAATAACACTTTATTGTAACTATTCCAAAGACAAAAACATATGGCCACAGGAGAGCAGGTCATTAAAAAACACGACCACAGAGACGAACCTCTCAATAAGAATCGGCATTCAATGCGTTAAGATATTTACCAAGATAACAGATAGCAGCATTATCTTATTATTCAATCTGAATTTACTGTGAACAAATTGTGGTAAAATAAAATGTAAACAATTCTGTGGTGTTAAAGAAAAAGGGGATAAGTCGAGGAAATTTAAAAAATATGTTTTTTTTGCATACACGGGCTTAAAACAATGAAGTTTATTACGGTAAAAGAAGATGAGTTACTGTAAGTTTTATTTTAAACTAGATTTTGCCCGTGGCTCCAAACGCGTGAATGTCGGCTTTCCGCTACATGGGAAATCTCGACACAATCATACATTTATATAAAAGCTTAAGACTACTATTTCTTAACCTGTCGTACCTTAATTCGCGACTACTAAAACAGGGTTCAAGCTGTATCCTCAATTCTACTGAACCAATTTTGATGAAACATGCCGCAGTATTTAAGTCGGAATAGTAATAGTAGTCCTTTAAGACTGTAATTGTTTAATCAAAATCTACCCGCTGATTTTTGCGTGAAGCCCGAGCAAATAAACAAACAAACAAACATCGACGGATTCGCTTTCAGAAGCCTTTAATTAGTCGATTCGAGTAGTTTGTTTTTAAATATCTTTGATTTTTGAAAATTTAATATTTAACAATTTTATAATAGTAAATAGATATTTACAATGTACTATTATAATTTAATACTTAAATACAAATTGAGACATGCCATAAATTGAAAAGGTAAAATAAGTTGAATGTAGTCATCTTATACTAGGCATGCCTTTTAAGTTCTGTCGTTTCCATATTTCCCGGCAATTTTGAATTTGGAACTGTT
>WUAW01002260.1:22282-32368 GCA_017165845.1 Thaumetopoea pityocampa | reverse complement strand
CTGAACAGGTTTCTACAAGACTAGTGCGCTCTACCACCTAAGACTACATCGCCACTTACCAACAGGTGGGATTGTAGTCAAGTGCTAGCTTACTGCAATTAAAAAAAAATCTACTGGACCGATTTTGATGAAAGATGCCGCAGTATTTGAGTCGGTATGCCGCAGTATTGCAGTAGTAGTGCCTTTAAGACTGTATAAGTTTAACCAAAATCTACCCGCTGGTTTTTGCGTGAAGCCCGAACAAATAAACAAACAAATTAATTAGTCGTCTGAGTAGTTTGGTTTTTGAAAGTTGGATATTTAACAATTTTATAATATTATAGACAACACCAAATTAACACACATCTCAATGAACTAATATTAAATACTAAAATAAATCTTTAGGCAATGTATCATTCGAATTGTCGCCAAAACACCCTTGTAATATATTATAATATCTTTAACCTAAACAAAAATATTTGCAGCAAATATAAAAAATCCACATGCTAATGTTTCCTATAATACATCAAGTGACGTCATCGATGGCTTAATGGCGGCGAATTCACAATACTCACACGCTAATGACGACGGCTCGCGATACATAAAGATGGATGGCAGCATCCAATTTACTTACCTGAAACGAAGGAAATGTACATATAATTTACAAAAAAAAAGTATAGGGTACAGTATATATTTTTTGTTGAGTGTGGAAATTTACATAGGGCTAGCATCCACTAAAACCCTCCGGATTGTTTTACCATATTTAAGCAAATTTTTTTACCATATTAAGTACTTGAGTGCAATCCCACCCGATAGTAAGTGGCGATGTAACCTAGGGTGATAAAACGTACTAGCTTAATAATAACCTATTCACTCTTGTCTTAAAGACACGTGCATTATAATCGGACGAAAATACTGACGCAGGAAGACTATTCCAGTCTTTGGCTGCATGTATTATGAACGTAGAAGCAAATCGCTTCGTTCGGGTGGCGGGAATGTCTACGAGGTAGGGGTGATAGCCCACCGTGTGTCTAATAGTCCGATGGTGAAAGGAGGATGGAGGAATTAAATTGTGTAATTCCTGCACGCACTCTTCAAAATTTATCCTGTCGAATCATTATGAAATCGTCTCCTGACCATTTTGCTAAAGCCGTGTGATCGCGCTAGCACTGTGCCATGGTTTCGGAGGGCTTTGAAGCTAGTCCTCGTTCTTAGGAAATTTCAAAAAAACTCCTGTCTGCATTTACAACAGCCATGATATCCGTCAAAATAAGGTTGTGAACACAACGCACACAGTTTGCCGCAAATTGAAAGCAGACTAATTGCCACAAAAGCCACTAATTATGCCGCCCTCCAAATAAATCTGTACAAATTTCGTAAAATCCGCCGCTCACTTACTTTAACTTTATTAGTAAGCGTCCAAATCTATTTTGAATAGAGAATAAGTTAGTATATAACTATATATTGGACAAAATTTTTAACCAGTTAATGACTTTAAAGCAGGTAAAATCGACTAAATTTATTAAACACATTATAATTCAATTCTATATCGACTAAACAAGTTATAAATTCATCACTATTTAATAAATATGTATTTTTAACACGTACATTATCTTAATGAATATATCTTTGGACACACGTGCCAAGCTTTTGTATAATATTATCCCCAGGATATTAGCAATCATAAAGTACCTACTTGGGTTGAGTTTATTGGATGAGCGCACGCGTCGCCCCTTGTCACTTCCTCTTATTTGTGAGGTTTACTAAAGTATGGCAACATTTTTTTTTATTTATAGCACAGACAATGTATTTACACGATCAGTTTTCGAAGTCTAATTTTTGTTTTCAAGTACTCAGACTGGAAAACAATAATTAGGGCGAAAAGTGGGTTGCGGATAGCCATTTTGTTACATTAAAATTTCATAGCAGATGGAAAGAAATGGTATCTGCCTACCCTTATGTGATATCGGCGTGAGTGTATGTATGAACGTATGTACTCACACTTGTTACGAGATAAAATACTTTTAAAATATATCACCGTCGGCTCTTAATGCTTTTCCCCTAGAATGAATCTGCTGAAAAAAGGTTACTTTTCTGAAGCGTTATCACAAGCTTATTTCACAATTATAATTATTACATTTCACATTTAATTATTATACGTTGTGAACTGGCGACGACGCCCTTCGAGTGGCGGTCAAATAAGAGTGATCACAGTGGTCATTTTCACTTTTATATGATATCAAAGGTGATGTTAAAATCATATAAAAGTGAGGGTTGAAGCCATACTAGACCGGCAGAGAATGCTTTAGACATTAAGTATATCTTTACACATTGTGTATGGAGCTCTCAAATAAATAAATATAAATACAGAATCTATTGACATTTCGGTTGGTTGGACTGTATAGTACGTCCCCTGTAATGGGTTTATCATCATCCCCAGTCCATATTTGTCCGACTACAGGGGCTCAAATCTTCCCTTATAAGGAGGGTAAGGTCACATTAAAGAATATGCGAACCCGTGAAGCATAGAGCTTGCTGCCAGTTCGCCAGAAACAGAGAACGCCGAAGGGTGTACGAAAAAAAATATGAGACTACCATAAGGTAGAGCCAACGGACGATGAGAAAGGCAATACACCTTTCGACCAACCACGGGTCCAAAAATACTGCAAATGCAAGCGTTTGCCCTAAAGAAGAAAGGGAGATATATTTACCCCAAGGGAAGAGGGCCAGTCCACTGCTGTGGCAGAATACTTACGTGAATTAACGGCTTCAAAAAAAATTTAAGAAATGTGTAACAATATATGACACGTAAATGCAAGATTTTTAAATTCATTATTATCAAATAATAAACTTTCTGAAAATAGTGCTTTGTACAGAATGAGAATAATCGTGTGTGCTTGGAGATAATATCATAAATGACATTACAGAATTTACTCGGCGCCTTAGCTGTCCAAACAATTTCAGAATATAAAAACAGGCTGCTTTCAAACTTTAGTATGCCACATAAACAATAAGATTAAAATCGAGAGTAATTAACGAAGGATAATTTTCAATAAATACTTAACTGGAGAGAACAGATCAGAAAAATCTCTATGAAAACAAATAATTCACCTCCTTTTATCGATTAGCAATAAATCGAGTCGGCGACTTTAATGATGTTTAACGAGAGTAGATCGCGCCGATAATGCCATACAGTATTTTTCGAATTTCTCGTTCAAAAATCGATTCTCCTAATCGATTAGCGCGTATTTCGGGTGGCCTCCTAACGGTTAATATGACAGACATATTGGTTGGTATTCGGAAGCTCGTTAGAAATTCCAATTGTATATCTGTTCAATATTTTTAAATTGGATATCAAATATTTTATTTATTATAAACATTAGTTTGGAATGTATATCACCGCATTGTGTCATATCACGATTATGTTAATATAAAATATAATTATCATTACATTTTTTTAATAATAAAAACCAATAACAATATTATCATGTTAAATAGCTACTTGCGTAATAATTTATTGAATAAATTGAGAATTGATTGCTAAAACATTCATAGTTGAAGTTATTTATATTATAATATCGATGTCTAAACCAATTTACATATACATAAGTTGTAATATAATATTATTTATTCAAATATTATTAATATTAATGTTTAGTTCAAATCAATATTATTTATTCAAATAAATTATATGTATCTTAGAAGTGTTGATAACTATAACGATCTTACAGTAAATTAAAAAATATGTATTTTTTTATTGAAAATTAAATCGAACGATTATCGTGTAATACGATACCACAGACAACCTATAATATCATTGCCTGTTCTTAAATGAATGTAAATTTTCTGAGGAGGTGTCAAATTAATTCTCTGTATGCTATTAAAGTTTTAAGGCGGAGTTTTATCAAAACCTAAACATATTAATAAGTAGAATCCTTAAAAGTGCAAAATTATAGTTTTTTTTTTTTATTTTTTATTGGGAATAGCATGCCTATTAGACAACCTATAATATTACTCCCTATTCTTAAATGAATGTAAATTTTCTGAATGTCTGTGTCAAATTAATTCTCTGTATCTAATAAAACTTTAAAGCTAGCTTTTATCTAAACCTAAACATTAAAAAGTATGATATTTAAAAGTGTACAATTATTTTTTTTATTAGAAATAGTAAATACGTACGTTAAATTACATTATTTACTACCTTTTGTCCGTGGCTCCGCCCGCGTGAATGTGGGTTTTTAGCTGAATGGGAAATCCCGACACAATCATAGATTTATATAAAAAAACCAATAACCACTTTTACTTGAGCTCTCGTACCTTACCGGCGGCTACTAAAACAGGGATCAAGCTGTATCTTCAATTCTACTGGACCAATTTTGATGAAACATGCAGCAGTATTTAAGTCGGAATACTACCTTTAAGTCTGTAATAGTTTAACCACAATCTACCCGCTGGTTTTTACGTGAAGCCTGAACAAAGAAATAAACAAAAAAACATCGTCGGGTTTGGTTTCAGAAGCCCTAAATTCTGAGTAGTTTGTTTTTAAATATGTTTGACTTTTGAAAATTTGACATTTAACAATTTTATAATAGTATAGATAGTTACACCTTATGTAAAGGCCGACTTAATACGTAGGGCAATCTCTATCAGAATAAGCAGTACAAAAATCTTAATAGTAATGCGATCGTGGCACCCCGGTAGGGTGTGTGGCGCCGGTAGGGTCTGTGGCGCCGGCAGGATATGTGGCGCAGAAAGCTATGTGGCACCGGCAGGCTATGTAGCGGCCCAATAGCATAATGATAGCATCAATATCATAATAACGAGCAGCGGCGTTGTCCAATCTATCAAAGTAATTATTCATAATATCAAGTCCAAATTATTCAATCAAAATCGACTGAGACCTCCAAGATATTTGTCCAGCGTGTTGATGACGGCTATTCGCTTCTTTTTAAATAGGACACCCATATCCAGCAGTGGACATGCAAGGGCTAATGATTATGATCGTACCATCAATAATTAAAAAATACAGTGAACATCATCAGGTCAGGGAGTACTTAGTCTTTTAGCCTGTCCGGTAAATAGACTTAAGTTTAAGGGTGAGCGACCCCGGCCCCCCGAGCTACTACTGTCTCTTCCTACTCCTTCCGAGATAGCAGTATCCTATACCCTATAGTCCTTTTCCCAAATTCCATTTTCCCTGCTCAATACACCTTTCCAACCTCATCATCTTTCCTTTCTTCTCTCCTAAGCCATGGGAACGCAATGAGGAACATTAATACATTTGAACCTTATAAAATAGCGGCGTCGTGGTTCGCCACCCGACACGTCTTGTTGCCCGCGGGGGCGAAATGTGGACTCCAGATAGACACTTTGCTACATTAAATGGTCATAGCAGGTGGGAAGAAGTGGTCTCTGTCTACTCCAATGGGAAAGAGGCGTGACTATATATATGTACATATGTAGTATGTACTATGGTCTCTGCCTACCCTTATGGGATATCGGGGTGAGTGTATGTATGTACAATGAACATTGTTCATATCGATTACATAACTGGAGATAGCTAGTTTGATTATAAGTGTAATATTTATTTTATAGCGTTATCACTGATTACACGATATCGAGTCTAACTCATTAAGATATTAATTACATTATATTTTTGACGAATGACAAAACGGTTACAAATCGGATTACAATATGAGACCGCGTGAGTCTCATCTATGACTTTAAAGTTAGCTGCTAACAATTTACTGTGTAAAGTTCGCCGACTTAGCGATAGCCTGTGCGTGTAATGGTGTCTTTTATAAATACACTAGCTTTTACCCGCGGCTCCGCCCACGTGAATGTCGGTTTTCCGCAACATGGGAAATCCCGACACATTTATAGATTTATATAAAAAACCATTAACCACTTTTACTTGACCGCTCATACTTTAGCGGCGACTACTTAAACAAGGATCAAGCTGTATCCTTAATTCTACTGGACCGATTTTGATCAAACATGCCGCATTACTTAAGTTGGAAAAGTACCTTTACAACTGTAATAGTTAACCAAAATCTACCCTCTGCATTTTGTGTGAAGCCGAACAAACAAACAAACAAACAAACATCGACGATTCGGTTTCAGAAGCCCTTAATTAGTCGATCTGAGTAGCTTTTTTATTAAATATGTTTGAATTTTGAAAATTTGACATTTAACAACTTTATAGTAGTATAGATACATACATACACACAGGCACGCCTTTTTCTCTGGCTCTCCGACGAGGAATCGAACACCGGTCTTGCGCGTGACAGGCGTCGATACTGATCACTACACTACCGAAGAATTAGGGTAGGTAGAGACCACTTCTTTTCATTTGTACTCCAATTTTCGACTCGGGAAACGAGACGTGTCCGATGTCGAACCACGACGTCACAATTTTTTAAAGTTCAAAAGTGTTAAAGTTCCTCATTGCGTCCCCACGGCTTAGTGGAGAGGAAAGGAAAGAGGGTGAGGTTTTATAAATAACTAGTTTTTACCCGCGACTTCGCCTGCTAAATGTCGCAGACCGTTGAAAATACAATTTTTTCTATCCCTCAGCAACAGTTCTTTTTTTGTCGGGATAAAAGTATCCTATGTCCTTCTCTATATCCCTGATAATGTGTGTACAAAATTTCATGATGATCGGTTGAGTGGTTAAGGCGTGAGCGCGTAACAAACAAACAAACAAATTCATAATCACGTTTATAATATCAGTTAGGATGTACATTTTGCACGGCATCCAGCGCCCTAAAAATCACTGGCTGTATGTTGTGAGCGAAAATATGGTAGTCTATGGTCTCACTATTGTGGATGTAGATAATAAAGCAGAGTTCAGTAGATTAAACAAGAAAGCGGATCCTAGCAACAAATGCGAAGATGAATGAAGCTAAGAAATATACAATCATAAGTCTATCTACAATTCCACCGCAGGTAACGGCCCTCCTCTGAAATGTGACGGGTTAGGCTACCCATCAGACTAGCCTGATGCGAGTTGGCAGACTTCTTATGTCGTCGAGAAAATATCTTTAGTGTGCATGTTTCTTTACCACGTCTTCCTAGACAGTCTGAAGCGAATCACAATTAATTCATTCATACGCACATATTTCAAAAAGTCAGGAGTCCAATAAATTTGACAGCAATACATAATTATAGGGTACATAAAGTGTCAGAAGAGGGCGCCCAGGAAAAACTTACTTTAACCATATCAACAACTTGTTCCAAAAAAGCCAAGTTCGTAGCACCGTTAATCGACGGAAGTGTATGAGAAGATGTATGGATGTGGATGAGGCGAGAGTGGTGTGTCAGGATCGTAGTACGCGGCAAACTGTGGTCTCTGCCTACCCTTATGGGATACCGGCGTGAGTGTATGTATGTATGTATATATGTTTTATATATTATCAAACGATGTGTTGGTAGATACATATAATATAAAAAGCTAGTTGATATAATGAACAAAGAATACAAAACCACCAGTAGTTAATGATTGAAAAATAAAACACATCGTAACCAATAACCCGTCGTAATAACCAGTCGGTTGGTTATCGATAACGAAGGGTGGGGGAGGAGCCGGCGGGGCGCGGGGGCGCCAGATAAGAAAGAAATCGACCTTATCGCGCGCCAACATGTGAAAATCGCGAACTGCACGCTGCGGGCAATTGGCACCAATGTATGGGCCAATGTTTGGACAAACAATACTATAGATTTAATAGAGACTAGCTTTTGCCCGCGGCTCCGCTCACGTAAATGTCGATTTTCCGCTACATGGGAAATCCCGAAACAATCATAAATTTATATAAAAAGTCTTAGAATGACTTTTACTTTTAACGCTCTCGTATCTTAAAGGCGGCTACTAAAACCGGGATCAAGTTGTATCTTCAATTCTACTGGACTGATTTTAAAGAAACATGCCCTATTATTTAAGTTGGAATAATACCTTTAAGACTGTAACAGTTTAACCAAAATCTATCTGCTAGTTTTTGCGTGAAGCCCGAACAAACAAACATCGTCGGATTCGGTTTCAGAAGCACTTAATTAGTCCATCTGAATAGTTTGTTATTAAATATCTTTGATTTTTGAAAATTTGACATTTAACAATTTTATAATAGTATAGATGCTCACTAAAGTTTGTTATAAGCAAATTAGTATATGTTATATTTTATAATAGTATAGATGCTCACTAAAGTTTGTTATAAGCAAATTAGTATATGTTATATTTTCTGTGTCACTGCATGTCTACTCGTGGATGCTGTGAGAACCAGCTAAGGGATGCGCCGGGATAATGGGCAGCAATCTTATTCTTTTCATCTAGTTTTACTATGCAAACGTAAAAAAGTGAAATTTTAAAGAAAAACAGTGTCATCTATTACTATTATAAAATTATTTTAAATGTCATATTTTCAAAAATCAAGGATATTTAAAAACAAACTACTCAGATCGACTAATTAAGGACTTCTGAAACCGAAGCCGTCGATGTTTGTTTGTTTGTTTGTTCGAGCTTCACGCAAAAACCAGCGGGTAGATTTTGATTCAACTGTTACAGTCTTCAAGGTACTATTCCAACTTAAATACTGCGGCATGTTTCATCAAAATCGGTCCGGTAAATAGAATTGAAGATACAGTTTGATCCCTGTTTTAGTAGCCGCCATTAAGGTACGAGAGGTCAAGTAAAAGTGGTTAAAGTAAAAGTGGTTATAAGGCTTTTTATATAAATCTAAATCTAATATTTGTCGGTATTTCCCATGTAGCGGAAAACCGACATTCACGCGGGCGGAGCCGTGGGCAAAAGCTAGTAATAAATAAATATGTCTGTGAAATGAATGCTTTTTTTGATATTTATAACATAGACAAACATTTGATAAAATATTTGCGTAAACGTTTGATCAAACACGCGATGTACTCCGATAAGAGCCCGCACAATCCTTATCAATTGCTACTGAAACAATTTATATGTACAGATAAAAAAACAGTAAATATTATTTGATAGTAAAACTAAAATATATTCCATACCCATAGTATGACTGTGACATTCACAAAACAGTATAATGCGCAGAAAATCTAACGTTAATATCAAGGATTGTTACATTACAGATTAGATTCCCTAGCCAAGTTGACTTTCTACAGTCGTTAACGCTAACAGAAACGATGAAAATATATTGGAATGACATTTATAATCGCCAAGTCACCCGTCACTTATCGATTAGAAATGTCACTCTAATATATTTTTTTGATTCTATTAGCGTTAAGGATTGTAGAAAGTCAACTTGGCTAGAGGGCTGGGCTGTTTTAACATTAAATTACATATTAAAATCAGTAAATGAAATTAAAAATAAATAAGACTCTAATTATTTCATCATCTCTCTCATCACTTTATTATCATCCGCAGTCCGTTTTCGTCTCCATTGCAGGGGTACAGACCTCCCCTAATCAGGGGAGGATTAGACCGTAGTCTACCGCGTTGGAATAGTGAGTGTTGGTAGACTTCAAACACCCATGCGGACATGCAGGTTTCTTCTCGAAGTATTGTTTCTCCGTTGAGTACATTAGTATCTACAATGAGATCGTAAATGAGTTTGAAATAACCCAGTGGTGCGGGCGCGGGGTGGAACTTACGAGTTTTCAATCGCGAATCGTGTCTAGACCACCGGCCCTAATTATATACCATGCTAGCTTTTGCCTGCGGCTCCGCCCGCATTAATGACAATTTTCCGCTACATGGGAAATCCCGAGACAATCATTAATTTATATTAAAAAAATCGCGAACCACATTTACTTGACCTCCCGTACCTTAACGGCGGCTACTAAAACAGGGATCAAGCTGTATCTTCAATTCTACTGGACCGATTTTGATGAAACATGCCGCAGTATTTAAGTCGAAATAGTACCTTTAAGACTAATAGTTTAACCAAAATCTACTCGCTGCTTTTTGCGTGAAGCCCGAACAAACAAATATCGATGAATTTGGTTTCAGAAGCCCTTAATTAGTCGATCTGAGTAGTTTATTTTATTTTTTTTTTAATTATAATAAACTAGCACTTGATTACAATCCCACCTGATGGTAAGTGGCGATGTAGTCTTAGGTGGTAGAGCGCA
>WUAW01002260.1:9500-22210 GCA_017165845.1 Thaumetopoea pityocampa | reverse complement strand
ATAAAAAATAAATAAAAAAATATATAAAGAAATAAAAAATATCTTTGATTTTTGAAAATTTGACATTTCACAATTTTATAAATAGATTAAAATTAAACTGTTGATCCGATTTAAAAACTTGAATTCTGGATTTTAGCTTTTAATGCTAATCGTAGCTCATAAACATATCGATGGCAAAACAGAAATAATGACTAGATGACATTTTGGTCGACACTAAGATATGTATATCTATATTATTACTATTATAAAATTGTTAAATGTCAAACTACTCAGATCTACTAATTAAAGATATCTGAAACCAAATCCGTCGATATTTGTTTGTTTGTTCAAGCTTCACGCAAAAACCAGCGGGTAGATTTAGATCAAACTATTACAGTCATAAAGGTACTATTCCTACTTAAGTACTGCGGCACGTTTGATTAAATTCGGTCCAGTAGAATTGAAGATACAGCTTGATCCCTGTTCTAGTAGCCGCCGTTAAGATACGAGAGCTCAAGTAAAAGTGGTCCTAAGGTTTTCATATAAATCTATGATTATTTCGGGATTTCCCATGTGGCGGAAAACAGACATTAACAGGGGCACAGCCGCGGGCAACGGCTAGTAAATAAATATTCTGAATCTTTAAATTCATATGTGAGCGTTTTTTGTCCGACTTTCGAATTTTTGTGACAAGTAAATATTTGAAAATTAACTAGCAATATACATTTCCTTCAAATAAAAAATATAGCATAGTAATTTTTTTTTCTTGAAAATATGTTATACACCTTTCTAAAGACGAATCGTGACATTTAATTGGAATATCAATTCTATATTTGAATTTATCAACGTCTATGGGAACTTTTCAAATTTAAAATAAGAACACATACCTACAATTGTTCCTTTCCATAGACACACAATACGGAACTGGCTAATAACAGAGTGACGCCACAAACGGTATTTACCTACCAACAATCGGGCAAGCACTAACCGTTTGTGTTCAACCGAGACTCTTATCTTTGTAAAAATACGATAAACGTTTAATCGAGCGCGATTTTTACGATCCGCCTTATCACCGACACGCCGGATTACACGCTGATAACGATCAAAATTATTGTTGAAAATGCTGTAGATATTTATCTAGTGCCTTTACAAATATCAGTGTTTCGATAACATTTATCATATTATTATAAATATCTTTAAGAGCTGAAGCTTACATGATAGTGATAACGATTTCATTACCAGACCAGTTGAATGGCAATGAAAGTTGGTTCGTTTTGAGTGATATGAATGAGTGGTGTTATCTGGACTGACCGTTAAGGTAGCTCATATATCTAAGGCAATCTTGATATTCGTGATGTGACAACTGAACTTCAGTACGGTCGTTCGAGAACTTAAACGAAGACCTTAGACTCTTTCGGCTTTGAACATTAAAGGGGCGTGGTCCCGAGGAATGCGGCATGCGTGGCTCATACGGGAGTAACGTACATATACCTGTCGAAGCTCAAGTCTGAACTAGACGTTAGAATAGATGATAGAATAGATGACTTCTAACTAGACGTAGCTTAGAAGTCAACTTTCGAGTCACATTAGTTTTCTTCATTGATAAAAGCTGTATAAACAATATATGAATATAAACAGACTTACTCTAAGTTAAGCAACGCTTGTCGCGGCCAAGTGCTAGATAAGTTGAGAATCTAATATCTAGGTTGGATTGTTTTTCTGCGTTTCGGAAAGCAAATAAACAGTGGGTCAGAACCCACTATAGTAATTTAGACCCAAGTCAGAACTTGGGTCTAAATTACTACTAGTTGTCACAGGCATTGTGGGATCTATTCGAGTTATGTCAAACGGCAGTCAGTCATCTTACCCCTTACAGCTACATACATACATATACTGACGCTAGAGTCTCGACAAGGTATGCAGAGATACATAGTATGTTACATCCTAATACACGTTTCTCGCCTCGTCCACATTCATACATTTTTTTATACACTTTACGAACTTAAAATTTTTAAACAGTTCCATCTCGTTCAATAATAGCAGAACCTGATTTAACCTGGTAATGCTGAGGTAACGGCGAAGTTTTTCATTTGTCAAAAAAAAAAACTAAGAAAATAATGGATATAAAAATAAACTACAGAATTACCATGGACAAGCCAACAAAACATCTCATTTCTATTTTCATTGAAATAAGGTTGTGTTGCCTTATCTAAACAGGTACCCAATAAGTATTTTATGTAGATATGGCAACACTATCTGGACTCATTGTGCCACAATGGCGTTACATCGCCGACTAATTTGTGATAGCTCTATCAAATTGCGCGACTGTAAATAACGTTAGGGAAATTGTTATAGTTTAACAATGTTAACAATTAGCTTTTAACAATAAAACAATTTAATGGGCCCAATACGATACGTCATGTAATTATACAGTTTTATTTATTTATCTTCATACATTTAGTATTTATTTATTTATATTTTATACGCTAATGGCGTATAGGCGGACTTAATGTCTAAGGCATCTACTAGTCCACCTTTAGTTGGTGCTCACAAAACATAAGTTAGGTAGAGTATTTGATGTAAAATTAAGTTGTATAAAACATGTTTATCTAAAGCTTATATAATACACTAATAAATTTCCCGCAACAAGAATTCTTATACCTTTTAAACTATTATTATTATATAATAACTAGTTTTTGTCCGCGGCTCTACCCGCGTGAATGTCGGTTTTCTGCTACATGGGAAATCCCGACACGATCATAGATTTATATAATAAGCCTTAGAACCACTTTCACTTGACCTCTCGTACCTTAACAGCAGCTACTAAAACAGGGATCAAGCTGCATCTTCAATTCTATTGGACCGATTTTGATGAAACATGCCGCATTATTTAAGTCGGAATGATACCTTTGAGACTGTAATAGTTTACCAAAATGTACCCGCTGGCTTTTGCGTGAAGCCCGAACAAACAAACAAACAAACGTCGACGGATCTGGGTGCAGCAGCTCTTAATTAGTCGATCTGTGTAGTTTGTTTATAAAAATCTTTGATTTTTGAAACTTTGACTTTTAACAATTTTATAATAGTATGTATATAGATATTATAATAAAAGCAAGACTTATATTAAACATCCTGCACTCAAGAGACAGACTATGTTGCCAAGCCTGTTATATGCAACATAAACAGTTACACAATAAAGGTGGCTACCGTACATAACGCATTAGTTTAAAAAATTACACCACGATAGTAGCCCAGTGGTGCGAAGCTTATCTTGTTCGGACAAAAGAATTTTTGATGGCTGAGCAAACATAATGTTGGCGGTTCGCGATCGGAATCTCACGGCGGACAGGTGACGGGTGACGATACACGGGCGGGCTACACAGAAAAATACCGACACTTTTATGTATTACTAGCTTTTGTCCGCGGCTCCGCCCGCGTGTATGTCGTTTTTCCGCTACATGGGAAATCCCGAAACAATCATCTATACTATTATAAAATTGTTAAATGTCAAATTTTGTACATTCAAGATATTTAAAAAAGAAACTACTGAGATCGACTAATTAAGGGCTTATGAAAGCAAATCGATCGTCGATGTTTGCTTGTTTGTTCGAAGCTTCAAGGAAAAACAACGGACATAGTTTGGTCAAACTATTGCAGTCTTGAAGGTACAACTTAAATACTGTGGCATGTTTCATCAAAATTGGTCCAGTAGTATTGCAGATACAGCTTGATTCCTGTTTTAATAGCCGCGCCGTTAAGGTAGGAGAGCTCAAGTAAAAGTGTTTCTAAGGCGTTTTTATAGAAATCTGCCATTGTTTCGGGATTTCCCATGTAGTGATTTTTCACTACATGGGACATACGTCGTTCACGTAGGGAGCTGCCAGCAAAAGCTAATAGATTTATATAAAAAACCATAGAACCACTTTTATTAGAGCTCTCATATTTTAACGGTGGCTACTAAAACAGGTACATGCCGCAGTATTTAAGTTGTAATAGTACCTTTAAGACTGTCATAGTTTCACCAAAATCTACCCGCTTGTTTTTGCGTGAAGCTCAAACAAACAAACAAACAAACTAACATCGACGGATTTGGTTTGATTTTTGATTTGGGTTGATTTTTGAAAAATCTATTTTTCATATTCAAATTTCTTCATTGCGAACATAGGTAATTACATATCTTAGAATATAATCAAAATTAGTACAGCTATATTCAGTCGAATTGGTGTGCAAAATTATAAATATTAAGTTAGAAACATAGGTCTTTTGTGAACTGAATTATTTATCCCTTAAATATTCTGTTATACAGTAATAAATTTTGTCAATGAAGTAAAAGTTCAGCATTTTCTTTTTAATTTATCAATTACATTTGTCATGATTATGTTAAGGGGTGACTTGTAGTATATTTTGGAGTTATACCCAGAAAACATTTTTTGTATACTGCTTTCTTATGTACAGATTATATTTATTAGATTGTTGTCAGCAGTAGTGAACATTCACCCTTATGTTATAATGTACAAAGAGGTTTAGAATAAGTGGTCTGTGCAGTGTATTAGAATATAAAATGTAGAAGCTGATTGCAAGTGACTGTTTCATTGTAATTAATATTCCCAATGGTCCCCAATATATAAAATAAAGTGGTTGTCGAACCACAGACAATTGTCACATGCTTTAGGTGAAGCGAAATACTGTGAAAAAACCATTTTTTACGGGAAGTAGTATATCGATAACTTATCAGACAGGGTTAGAAATATTTGACGAGAATTACACGCAGTATTCTATCTATACCTATACCTACCTCTTCCGAGATAAAAAGGCGTAAATGTGTTTTCTCCTTTTACATTTTTGATTTCATATATTTGGTGTTAAAAATCACGATTATCATTTGACCATAGACCACCACATTTTATTTTAGAATTCGATCGAACTTGCAAGGACACTTAATCAAACCACGTAAAGCAAGATTACAAATGTGGCAATACGGCAGCAATTTATGATTATATGTCGAAATTAAATAAATATGTAACGATATATTTTCACAATAAAAAATATTTTAAAATAGCGTCAGACGCCATAGAAACCATGATACATAGAATTGAATTCATTAATGAGCAAAACAGACAACACTGCCTAGTCAAAATAAAAATATTATAAAAAGTGACATTACATTCCTATATTAAATATGAAAATTGCAATGTCAAACGAAATTGAAATACCACACTTTACTGGGACATTTCAATAAAGTGTCTTTGCACGCGACAGTCGTACGAACTCCGGTGCAAATGGCGCCGCTATCACGTACAACAGTCGAAAACTTTTTCAACTGTATACAGAATAGAGCACGGGAACGGCTTAGCCCGACACCCGGTGACGAGTGAACGACGCCGGCAGGTAGGAGTGCGAGGATATCTCACTCGCCTGCAGTACTCTGATACGTCACTCATCTAAGTTTTCTTCGCATTTTCACGAATTATCGAATAAAAGTTGAAATTACAATTTGTGTGTTTTCTTGGTAACGACAAGGCTCAAATGTCTAAAGAAGACAGGGCCTCTAAATAAAAGTATTTTAAAAACTGGCGATGAAATTTAAGAATAGTTTTTAGTGATATGATCATCGACAAGCGTAGTGTAGTATCTGTTAATCTGTGATGATATTTTGACTTATTTACTACTGAAGTTTTAGCGGCAATTTGAGTGAAGTATAAGCCTATAGTTAAATTACATATACCTAAAGTTTGTTTTAGTGTTTTATATTAATTTACTAGCTGTTGCCCGAGTCTCTGCCCGTGTGACTGTCGGTTTTCCGATACATGGGAAATCCCGACACAATCACAGATTTATTTAAAATTAAAAAGCCTTAGAGTCACTTTCACTTGACCTCTCATACCTTAATGGCGGTTACTAAAACAGGGATCAAGCTGTATCTTCTATTCTACTGAACCGATTTTTATGAAATATGCCGCAATATTTAAGTCGGAATAGTATCTTTAAGACTATAATAGTTTAACCAAAATCTACCTGCTAGTTTTTGCGTGAAGTTCGAACAAAGAAACAAACAAATATCGACGGATTCAGTTTCAGAAACCCTTAATTAGTCAATCTGAGTAGATTTTTTTTAATATTTTTAATTTTTGAAAATTTTACATTTAACAATTTTATAGTAGTATAGATAGATAGATTATGATATTTAATGGTTTCATATAACAGGCCATAAATTACAACAAAGGAAAAAAAAACGTTTTCCGTTCCCGTACTATTTGTTTCAATTGTCTATTATAAGGGTAGTTATTTGTTCGGTATTTTGATAAGATTACGTTAATTCAACATGTTTGTTATTCTCATTATAATACGCTGCGCCGATAATAGAGTTGTCTACTCGGTGGACTTTCATTTCCGCGCGCACGTCGCGTGATAACAAAGAAGGTGTTGACATATTTAGAACAAGCCTGAAATCGAAATGGCAAAAGGACCGGCGACGCGGCGCGCGACAGCCGTCACTGGTGCCAACATTGCCAACTCACATGAGATTTTAATTTTCGAATTCATCGCGCTGCTGACGAGCTTTTGTTGCCAATGTCGCGTCGAGATCCCGATTGCTTCCTTCAAATTAGGAATACTTTTTATACTGTCAAAGTTGTCTACAAATGAATGATTGACGCGCTTCGTTCGCCGTCAGGGTCGAAAGTTTGACTCGCCAATGAAATTGAACATTGATTGATTTCAAATACAACTTTAGACAGATCTCATTGTCTTTTCATCGTTTACATGTGGACCCTTATTTTATGTGACATAAAATAGAAACCATCCATAAATTTAAAAAAGTTAACTCGCATTTCAAACTGCATAAAAATTGGAAAATGTGAATAGATTATTGCCATAGCGTTTCTTGTATCGTATCGTTCGCGGCCATCCACCGTCCATCACTATCTATATTCCACACGAGCGCTTTCGATACTCGCTTCCTCGATACACCTATTCGATTAAAATAAGAATATTTTAAGACGTAACACTGTTGTGAGCTCGGACCTTCCGAGTTGGGCTTTGTATGGTTGTAAGTGGATATTGTGTCAAAAATTTGCGAAAATATATTCGTATTCCTTATCTTGTGCATGAATTGATGTTAATATTATATTTTAATTATGTATCCATAAATTATGAATCATGGCAAATCCCCCTTGTTAAGAGATAGGCCCGTGTCCTCTACTGGACTTTCACTAGCTGGTGATGATGATGACCTACAAATGTTTGTGCAGCACAATACCACATAAACTATAGCATTAATGTTTATCACAGTGAGAAGTGGACTAATTAACATTACAAATTGAGCGCGCAGAATTAGACTTTTGCGGAATATGTAATCAACGATTTTGAAGAAATTGCACTTTTAGGCATAATTTGTCATAGGATAAGATTTTAGGAATAGGAGTTGGTCAGAAATAGAAATAAAAATAATAGCCGAAATCAGATTCTAAATTTTCTAGTAATATTCTAAATTGGTTGTGAGGCATGTCAGTTTTGAGGAAGGCAGTTTTACTGAAAAACGTATCGCACTTTTAGGCTTAATAATTTATACATACTCTGTTTTACGTTTTGGATGACTTTATTCAATGTTGCCATCTGGCCAGAACTGTGCTATCTGTGGTCTGCATTCAAATTCCTTTTTTGAATTCAATTATTTTTGAACGTAATTATCATTTTATTTCGGTAGAATGTAATAATGAAAACTGATACCCAACTAGTTCTTGCAGGCACCCCATTAGAGAAATTATAAAAACTAATTGATAACGCCCATAGGCAGAATATGGCCATAATATTAAATACGTACTTTTCCAATTTTATTAGTTATTTTCGCAAGGAGGATGTTTTGTATTTGATTATTTATTTTATTAAAAGGTTCGTCATCATCAACATTATTATATAAACTAAATAACGGGTTAACAAAAACAATTTGCGTAGCGCTTAATCAAAACGGGCGAGCAATAATCAAACATGGCGTCTACAATTCGATTGCCGATGCAATTGTCACGGGCCGATGGACGCGACGTTACTCCTTCTGTTTTTTCTCGATTGCTCGATCACTCGATTCTCGTTTTTCGTCGTGTACCGGCGCCGATACCGCACTGAGACCTGTCATAATACCTTTGTTCGACGTGTACCGAAAAAAAATGTAGAAAAAAATGTAGATAAAAATTCCTAGCAAATTGGGCGTCTCTGTTATAAACAACAGAAGTGGAATGTAACGATAGGGAACAATAACTGTCCGATCCGTTTGTGCGACGCGAATTTGTTGATTGTTTCGACCCGCCCGGTGCTTTGTTGGCAGTAGTTTTGGAGCGCTCTCCAACTGTCATTTTGACGTTTTCATTTTTTAAGGTTCCTTGCACTATAGACATCTTGTTTAGGTTACGTTAAAAGTTATTAAATCTGCAAAAAAATTTGAAGTATACACATAAACGTTTTGAATATCTTATCCCCAGGGGAGAACCCTGCCGCACAAGCTCTTCTCTTCTCTTGCGTATCCCACATCATAAATCCAATCGTTACGGTGAGTCTTTCACTGTGAGTGCGGTACGCCTATGGAACCCTCATTCTATTCAGGATAGCTCTTCTCTGAGTGTTTTCAAGGAAAGAGTTAAGGGGCGCTTTCTCTCAAAATAATATATGTATGTATGTATTTTAGTATGTTTTGGTATTTGTATAAGTATGTTTGTGTATGCTTCTGTATCTAGTACACTGGATCCTATTCTCCTTCTAGTCTCAAATACTTTTGCACTCTAAGGTTTGCTGGAAGAAAACTCAATTTTTGAGTTAAGCTCGTCATTGTACGTCTTTTTTCTCTATTTACAAATGTATTTACATGTTTGTGTACAATAAGAATAAATAAATAAATAATAAACTAAAATTAGTATAAAATAAATACACTATATATTTAAAATAGATTGTTTTGCTACCACCTTTATTACAAGAAGGAGTGTCTTCCATCTTCATTACCGACATTTACTTGACTATCCGTAGTAGTAATTCCAATATATCTTGTATCTGCACAGTCACTGATTAAAATAATTAGAGTCTTATTAGAGCCATCCTAACTAATATTATAAATGCAAATATGAGTTTGTTCGTTTGTTTAATAATAATAATACTGATCATGTGTTAATAATATAATAATAATACACACACACGCGCACGCGTGCGCGTGCGTGCGTGCATGCGTACGTGCGTGCGCGCGTGCGTGCATGCATGCGTGCGTGCGTGCTTGCGTGCGTGCGTGCGTACGTGTGTGTGTGTGTGTGTATTATTATTATATGTCAGTAGTAGTAGTATTATGTGATATGGATAAGGTCAGGGAGCACTTAGTCTTTTAGCGTGTCCAGCACATAGTGTCCAGTACACGGGTAAGCGACCCCGGCCCCCGAGCTACTACTGTCTCTTCCTATTCTTTCCGAGATAGTAGTATCCTATATCCTATAGTCCTATTCCTAAATTCAATATTACTTGCTTTTTTGCCTCTTCATGGGAACACAATGAGGTATTTTAACACTATTGAACCTTATAATAATGGTGGCGTTGTGGTTCGTTACCCGATACGTCTCATTTTCCACGGGGGCAAAAAGTGGGCTACGGATATTCACTTTGCTCGCAACAAGTGGAAAGAAGTGATCTCTGCGTACCCCAAATTCTTTGGTAGTATATACTTCGGCCTGTCACGCGAGAGACCGGGGTTCTATTCCCCGGTCGAGAAACAGGGAAAAAGCATGATTGTATGTATGTATGTATGTATTATTACATTTTATAAATTGCATCTTCATTGACACTAAATACTAACAGGACAAAGTATCTCAAACATTATCGACAACCCCGATTTTGCATACAGGTTGAATTCTAATAGGTGTATTGGGTGGTTTATCTCATGGAGCCTGGGAGCGGGGGTCCTCACCCCGTCAGGGGGGCGCCGGGGGGGTCGATATGAATCACCAGGAGTAATGGCTGCAATATCACGTAGTGCACTTTGTCAACTGCTTGTGGCCTCCCGGTAGCGTAGATTACACAGAGATTGTTCTGCGAAGCGATCCGCACAGATCGATACGGTACATCTAATAGTGCGGAGAAATTAGACGAATTTGAATTTTGCTTGAACAAAATTGATCAAAATAACAATTCTGGGAAATTAGTGAGTTTTCTGCATACTAATTAAAAAACTTTCTGCATACTAAGTAAAAAAACTAATTTCGTTTAAATTGTTTCCGATTGTTTGGTTGTTAGGACTATACAGTCCTAGTATAATATTGTCATTATATTCCTTGTGAATATTTTAGTTAGTTAATTTTAGCCGAGTGACAACTGTTAATGATTTTTAATATCAATAAGTAGTATAATCCAATTCGACTATCCAACTATACATATGTATATGTAATCCTAGAATCTAATTCGAATGGGCAGCGTTCGGGAAACTGCGTGATATCTTCTCATCAAAATTTTAAGACCAGGCATTTTTATTGCTTTAATGCCAAGCGTGGCCAAGCATTGCCAGTGATGAACTACGAACCTGAGACATGGCTACTAAGTATGGGCATCATGAGAAAACTCAAGGGCACCCAGCAAGCAATCGGAACTGGATTTAATATGGACGCAGGGGTCTCAGACGCTCGGTATGATAATAGACGCCTGTGTGCGTTTATATCAGTGTTTACATTCAAACACAATTAATATATGATGTATAAATAAATTAATTAATAAATCAATCATCATCAATGATGATTAGTAGCGTCCACGCGAGACGAAGACGAGGCTCACTCAATGGTGGCGTTACACCAATCAATCAGGTTTTAATATTGGTATTGTTCTTGTGTACTCAATCTCGTAGTAAGATAAGTCTCACTACTGGATTTTGTTCATATCAAGTGAGAAAGTAGCTAGTGCAGTTCAGTAGTTTAGTGTTTATATAGGAATAAATAAAATCAGCAGCTTCGCCATATGACGGTGATGATTATCATTCACACCATACCTTCACTCTCGCTATCGTATCTATCTTTCCGTCAGACTTGCGTATAAGACCGAGACTGCTTTCTGAGCAACACGAATCCCCATAAACATGACTCGCATCCCATACTGGCCTCTTCCAATGGTCCTATCCCAAGTTTATCCATGGATATGTTGTGCCCATTCTTTCTGATGTTGTCGACCCAACACGTCCTCGTCGCACTACGCTCTGCAGCAACCAATCGTTCCCAGTCCATATTCGTGCCTACTGCAGGGGCACGGACTTGCCCTCATCAGGATAGGAATTAGGCCGTAGTCTACCGCGCTGGCCTAGTGCGGGTTGATAGACTTCACACAGCCACGCGGACATGCAGGTTTCCTCATGAATTTTTCCTTCTTCATTGAGTACATTGGTGTCTACAATGTAAACCGTACATATATGAGAAATAAGTCGATAATACGAGATCGGAATCGAACCTACGACCTTTTGATAGCAAGTCCGGTCTGGCATCACTAGACCATCAATATTACGTATCACGTATAACATATATGACATATACGTTATATACGTATATTATTTTTAACAATCTCTATATTATTGTACATTACACACTTTTAAAAAGAACTTTAAATTTGCAAAATCGCCTTCTCACGTCCAATCTCACCCAATTCAAATTGTGAGCACTCGCCTCTGAGAGTCGCGATCGACCCGCGGACGCAGATTACCCGCGCTCAGCCCCTCGAGGCGTCGTCGTGATGATACTCAGCCAGATTGTATCAGAGCTTCGTTCTTTTCAAGCCACGGGCGGCTTTTCAAGGAGTCTTTGATACGATACCAAGTGGAAGAATCTTGGGTTATGTGAACTGAAAATTACGCATGAATAAGTTAGATGATCCCAACGGGGTGATCAGAAAAATTTCGAATATTGATATCAGTTTTTGCTAAAATGAAATCAGATACCTTTGTGGACGTATATTTCAAAAATAAAAGTATCATATAACTAAAATCACAAGAAAACTTCTGATTCTGCATGTTTCATTTCCTGCATCATTAATATCTACGTGATTTTCATTACATGAATTATTTTGACCTTAGGCCGTAGTCTACCACGCTGTCCTAGTGAAGACTTCACACACCCATGCGGGCGTGCAGGTTTCCTCACGAAGTTTTTCTTCTCCGTTAAGTACAATGGTGACTACAATTTAGACCGTACATGAGTTCGAAGTAACCCGACTTAGATCGATCCCAAGACCTTTCAATCGCGAGTCATATCGCTCATCCAATAGAACAATTGCGTAATTACATTTTTGCAATTTATCAGAAGAAGCGTTTCAGTTTAAAATTGAATTATACATACTCATTTAGTAAATCATATCAATTATCATGATTTTTCATAATTTATTTATAGATTATTATTAATAATTTGAGCATTCTCGAAAAAAATCCATATTAAACAACAAATCATCCAAATTAAACACAAAATAAAATTTTATATTTTTTGCAATTACGTCATTATTCTATTGGATGAGCGATATCTAACTCTACTAGACCACCAATGTATCATCTATCGACTAACCTTATACATTTGACTATGTTAGGGTAACTAAGGGTATAGATAAATTATGATATGGATCATTTATCTATACCCTTATTTCCCAAAGTGGTCCAGGTGTACCAGGGGCCCACGGGAGACTCGACGGGGGTCTACGTTGGTGTACGCAAATTTCCATAGTTAGATCTAATCTTCACATTT
>WUAW01002254.1:6648-17838 GCA_017165845.1 Thaumetopoea pityocampa | reverse complement strand
TCATACATAATATATCATACATAATTAGGACCATCATAGTAGGTAGCACGTCCAGTGTACAATCGATCGCCTTCAGCTCGAATGATATCATTCGAATGCATTCGAATTATTCGAATGATCTGTTGACTCGAATGAATTCATTCATATTGTTCACAGTCGCTCATCACTAGGCCACCACTCGCTGACCGTAAACTCGCATAGTGTTAGATTTCAGAGTGAAACTTTTTTCATACGAAAACCGTAACGTTCTAAATTTAAATAAAAACATGACATTTGATGTTCCACTTTCAATTGTTTTCATATTCAGTTTTTAACGTGAAGACGGATACAACGAAAATCAGGTTACGTTAAATGTTAGTTATAGATTGCCCAGTGCAGAGGTCCCCAAACTACTTCATCTCGTAGGTCACTTGCCACGTTTTTAAGTTTTGAGTAGACCTCTGCTTAGCAAATATGGATTTTTTTTATTTATCAACTTCAAATGTGTTTTTGACAGCTTGTATAGTGCTAATCACTTTGAAAAAATAAAATTTCTAACTGTGGCGAAGTTATCGTCGACTTGTGAGGGTTGCTTCACACCACTTTGGGTATCAGTAGCCTCGTGATATGACCGTGCACCGTCAAGTCCCAGATATCGAATTTTAATCTTTCACGGAGTAATCTAGACTAATTATTATCCAAAAATTATTAAGGAATCTAAGTAAAACTTTAAAAAATACTGTAAAAATTACACTGCAAAATTACCCTCCCAGACTGAGAGGGATAACGGTTAGACTATGGTTCACGCTGTCGAGAACGGGACGGAATACGGAACGGGAGAGCTCACACGCTGTCGAGAAAATCTCTCAGACACGCAGGTTTCCTCAGGAAGTTTTCCTTCACCGTTTGAAGTGAATGATAACTAATTATTAATGCGCACGTGATATCGAACTCGAGATCTAAGACTTGTCGACCACTAGGTTATAGCTGCTTCTGAAAATTATAAAAACCTGTAATTGTCGTTGTGAATAAAAATAATTAAATTACTTACCTTGTGTGATGGAGGCAGAAAATCCATTCGATGAATCCGCGTAAGAATGCACCAAAGTTGGATTGCACCAGTGCGCGGAACGGCGCCGATTGGTGTACGGCACCAGTGTTTAAGTGCATCACAACCACTAGGGGTGCAGTGAGAACAGTGAGACAGACGCAGGGTGGGCGTAACGTCACGGCTCATCCAAAATCCACGATGATTTCCAAGACGCCTACTCGGTGTCACAGATACGAACGTCGACTCTTTGATTTTAGAATTTCCATAAAAATATTCATCACATGTAATCAAATACACAGCAATGTTGATGAAACTATTTACTCATTGTCTGTTCCGAACTTAGCCACACACAAAACAGTAATTACATAGTTAATCTACCCAATGACACGGGTAAACCTATGTACATCACCAGTGCCGGCGCGGGCGCTGGGCCGGGGCCGACCGGCGTGCTCCGCGACTGTCGTGCGTATGCATTTATGTACGTTTGTTTGCGGCTGGTATATCGCTCGTTATACGGAGCCAGCCTTCTGTTGTTAAACGTCTATTTTATGCTAGCATGAAGATTATGGAGAATGCAATACTCTTATAGGGTAGGTCTATACCCAGCCGTGGGCTGACACACGCCCGTGATGAATGACTGCCTTACCTCATGAACACCGCCCCACCGTGGTGACGGCACCTCAAGTACTTGCACGGAATGCACACACAGCGCGTGTTGTACGTGGTGTGCAGAGTTCGCCCGTTGACATATTACTAAGCAGTTTGCAAGGCGTAGTTTAATCTAGACGGTGTCGATACAATAGCTCGGTGATTATTTGAACAGCATGTGTATATAACGTAATACCTATCCAGCTGACAATATCACTTAATCTGGCCATAAATACTGTTACAATTTAAAAAAAACAATAATATTACATTGGAATTTAGAACTTGCCATCATTTTTATATAAATATTCATTGTATTTTCTCATTTTCGCGCCAATCCATGTTAAATATTCTTGTGGTATTAAAATAGAGTGGGGAGATAAAGAAAACTGAATTGCTGTGATAGCATCACACATAGTAGGTGTGGAGCCAAATGCAATTTTTGAAACTCTTCATCCGCTTGTTATTAGTCGACTATTTGTGTACTGGGCTATGATAGGTACAATGGAACCTCCTTTATTTGTGATATAAAAAGATCTGGCCGTCCACGTGGTATTTGTACTAAACAGGCGATCAAAGCAGTGAAAGAAACAATTCGAAGTAATCCTGTCCGAAAGAAAAGTTTTACCTCGGGAATTGAATATAGCACCTAGAATCATTTAGCGTATTTTAAAAGATGACTTAGGACTTGCAGTTTATAAGAGACACTCTGGTAATTATTTAACCGATAATTTAATAATCAACAGGATGGTAAAATCAAAACAACTTCTTAAGCGGGACGCAAAGGGAGGTCACAGAAAAGTTTTATTTACTAAAGAGAAAATGTTTACTATCGAATAACATTGTAACAAGCAGAATGACCGAGTTTATGCGCCAAGCTCTATAGAAGCTTCTCATTTAGTCGGCAGAACACAACGTAGGCTTTGTCCTTCTTAGTAATGCTTTGTTGGGGTGTTAGCTATCAAGGAGTGACTGAGCCATATTTTTGTGAAAAAGGTGTCAAAATATTGGCAAAGGTGTATCAAAGGACGATTCTTGAGAAAGTGGGTAAGCCTCTTAACAGCGCCATGTTCCATAACCAAGAATGGTCCTGTCAGCAAGACTCAGCACCGGGTTATAAACGCAAGCGTGCTTGGAAACGAACATTTCTGACTTCTTCAGAACTAAAGACCGGCCGCCATCTAGTCCCGAACTTAATCCGCTGGATTATGATTAATGGTCAGTTTTAAAGAGTTTGGCATGCTCTAAACGCCATGATTAAACGTATAAATAAACCACAAATTTTAAGATTTACATTTAAATGTTATGTCACTGCTGTTGTTATTCGATAACATCTTTATATTATGGCTTTCCGTAGTACTATAGATAGTGCACTTTATTTTCAGTACTAAATACATATACATTAGGTTCATCTTTCGTTTGTCAATCGCGGGAATCGTATGTTAATAACGCTTAAATACTTACCAATGTCGTCAATGAGTGGGGCCATCCTGAGCGTGACTCCGACCAGCAGGAGGCAGAGGAACAACAGCAGACACGCCGTCACCATGATAGTGTACCGCGCGCGCCGCGGCAGCTCATCCGGGTCCAGGACCTGAGTGATGGAACGTGACTCTGAGAACGTGTCAGTGATGATCACCGAGTGCGTTCGATACATGTTCAGTTTTCCTGATTCTAACTAACACTCGCCAACGTCGGAGGCTGATCACGTTCACTTCACATTTTATACTCTTAATGTCTCCTAAGTCTCTCTCTGCATAACTTCTCATTCTATATAATTTCGCTCATCACATGAACCTACGCTCCTCGAATAATCTACTCATCTAGTACCCATCAGTTATCACCCGTACAAATAAATATACCAACAACTCTTGTTTCGTTTAAAGTTAAAATGCAACAACTTGCCTGCTATGTTGATAGGTGTATATTATATGTATAATTATGTTAGTTTTAACTTTGGTTTTGAATCTAAATTTAATTGTAAGGAAAAGAGGTGTAGATAAAAAAAAATAAAAAAGTAACTACTGTTTTCTTATGAAAATACCACTCAACGCACGACACAACTTTTTATTACGTCCCGTCTGGGAATAGGAAAAGTATAAAATACATTTAATTTAATTTATTTAACACGTTCGTGCCGCCGTGTACCACCGGTGGTACATGGCGGCTTTGAAGATATTCTTGCAGGAGCCGTCTTGAACCAGCGGTAATACAAGTAAAAAAGAAACAAAAATAAAATTAACAAAAACAATATTACTGATATTACAAAAGTTAAATATAACAAATAAATTATATGGCCTGAAAAACGTTAACGGCTTCGTCTTCTTCCGGCGGTCTTTTTACCCATCGATCGTCGGTACGAATATATCAACCCAGTTGCTGGCATACAATTCATAAAAATCATAGAGATTTATGTCATTCAATGCAGCCCTGTGAACTGTAGTGGCGTGATCCCCCATTAAAGGTAGTGGCAGATGATGATGGGTGATGGGGGTGATAGTTTTACGGCGCGTAGACACCGTGTAGTAACTGTAAAACTCAAAGGTAGTAAATTTACATTTACTACAAATGTATGTACATGTTCAAATCTAAGTCAGCGCCGTAAGATAGCGCTGACCCAAATATAATCAGAGCTCAGCAACTTCTACAAAGAGCGCCATCTATTTCATAACTGTATTATAGCTTTTAACTCCCTCTATGCCGCCTATATGATATTACTAAACGCTACTTACTACCAGTATATTAAAACTGTTATTTATACTAGATGGCGCAATTAAAGAATATTTTTTTCAGTATATGGCGTTTGACGAATTAAATTCTCTCGGTCAATATTAATTATATAATAAGTGACAGGTACAATAAAATTAATGAAATCCAAATTAGAGCAATAATAATAAGAAGACGTCGCAACGGATCTCTGTAACACTTTCTGTTTTCGCTTATTTGATATATTTTGATTTGATTAATAATAATCGATGCTTTCTATCCGAATAGGTCAGGTAAAGCTTTATGATTTATACGTTTTAATTTACATTAAAGTAAATACTCAAGATATGTAACTAATATATTAACTTGATAAGGAACAGTACTATTCGTATAGTGATCAAAATAACTTATTATTTTTATTAATACGTAAAAAATAAAAATGGTGGTTGTGACTCAACTTTAGAAGATATATAGGTAGACACATACTGTCACGGACTTTCACTGGTCATTTTAATAATTAATACCTACAATTCTTTAATAAATTATTCTCATATATGCATAACCAGGTAAGGTTTGGCCAGCGTAAGCCATTTAAGAGCCTAAAAACAGCTTTTTTGAAAATTTCATTACATAACGTTGAATTTACAATTTATAAATTTCCTTAGAATAAATATATAAACTCACATTCTTAAAATGATAATGAAAACCGCATCAAGAACCATTGCGGAGTGTTCAACGTATATAAAATGCATTCTTTATTTTAGTTCCGCAAATCGCAACAGATGGCGCTGTTGTGTTGTGCTATTTTAAGTTTCTTAATTCGATATAAAAAACCTTGTGCGGATTTTTGTAGTAACAGAACCGTCTATGAACAGAACCATTTAATATATCGCAGTGGAGAGACCGTAGTATCATTCAGAACAACCTTCATAACCGTTCCGAAGTTGATCTGTTCCTGAGCGGTTGAACACGTAGAATAAAAGAACTAACCAGACAGACGCGGACATTGACTATTTTATAATGTTCAGAGATTGTCTGATTCTCTATGGGCATGATGAGTGACGCGACCCGCGGCCTGTGCCCGCGGCGCGCGCGCACACTCACGTGTATAACTTTCGCTTGCTCGTCGATGGCGGACACGAGCAGCGTGCGGTGTTTCTTCGGGCGCGGCGCGTGCGTATTCTGCCGGCGCCTGCGCCGCCGCCGACGGCGTTCCAGTTCCAGTTGCTCGGGGCTGTGCAGCTCCCTGGTTGTGAAAATCGTAAAAATATTGGTTATGTAGTTTTTGCTTTATAAATATGTAACGTAAATGTCGTCCAGTGAGTGATCTCAATTAAGAAATTGGAGCGAGTTTTCTTATAGTTTTAAATGATTCGATAGTTTTTGAGAACTTGCAGCCTTGAATCAACTTATGCAAGTAAAGTCCCCCGAGGTCGCGCCAGGACTTCTGCGACACCCCTCTATCCCCTCTGTCCAACTCTCAACGCCAGTGGTAACGCTTGCACAAGCCCTTCACGTGAATTTATTTCATTATACTATCAAAATACATTAATTTTTGAATTAATCTTTCTATAAGATATTTTTTGACTTTTATTGTTAACTAGCTTTTACCCGCGGCTTCTCTCGCGTCGATGTCCTCACACACACGCCAGAGACCGATGAAAATACAATTGTTTGATAACTTTGTATACTATTTTTCCTACCCTTCGGAACAGTTTCTTTTTTCGGGATAATTGGTGTCCTTTTACCCCCCTTGTACCCCTTTCTTTACCTACTGACTAAACGTTCTGCGGTGCCCTTCAGCGAACATACGTATGATGATGACTACACACGGACTGTACAATAGGCACAAAAAATGACGCGGGAGCGCGAGTGAGGAACATTAACGGTTCTGAACCTTATAAAAATAGCGGTGTCGTGGTTCGCTACCCGATACGTCTCGTTTCCCGTGGGGGCAAAAATGGGCTACGAATAGTCACTTTGCTGGCAGGAAAGAAGTGGTCTCTAGAAGCCTACCCCAATTCTTCGGTAGTATAATGATCAATATCCCCATCTATCACGCGGGAGACCGGGGTTCGATTTCGTATGTAAGTGTACCTGTGAGGGGTGTGCAGTTTGAGCTTTTTCCGTGTGTGTCTCGCGAGCTCGTGCTCACACCAGTGCGCGGGGAGCTCCTCGCCGGGGCTGCCGATGATCGACGCTTCCTCTGTAATGTACAACGCTCGTATTAGTGGTCGCGCCGCACACCCGCGCACCCGCGCACCCGCGCACCCGCGCACCCACGCACTCACTCACACACGTCGCAAAGTTCGTTGAAATAACTCCATCCAATGTGAGGGAATTCATCCGTTACTAGGAGTACACGTTTGGATCCTTCGGGGTGTTTTCCTTGAGCGAAAACAAATATTAAATACATATTATGATCCGCACATACATTTTTGTAAATTCAAAAGTGCGAGCCGGGGATTGAACTCATTGCTCAAGAATGCCAAACAAACGCATGTGCCTCGTACTACTGCTCTTTTGGTTATACTAAAGCCACACACAATTATTTGTCGGTATCATTACTAAGAAATAAATACATGATTTTAATTTAGACCGCTTTTGGGCAAACGTAGTGTGGGGCGCCCCCCGCTAGATGGGGCGACGATCTGCGGAAAGTGGCTGGCGACTAGTGGGTGCGTGCGGCCGAAGGTCGGGCTGAGTGGCCTTGGGAGAGGGCTACGTTCAGCGCTGGACCGCCGCGGGCTGATGACAGTAGCGCACCCGCAGCAAGCCTGCGCATCAACACGCTACTTCTACCTGGCAGCGCCCTCCGCGCCCTTTCGATGTCCGTATCATCAGCCAGCGTGTCCCTGACCTATTGGCCTATGTATTTAGATTCCGACACTATTCTGAGGGGAGTTGCTCCGAGTAAGATGGGCTGTATGCGTCGGTAGAATTTGGTGCCCGCTTTGAAAGCGAAGAGAGTGAGCTTCGAAGGTAAGAGTGAACCTCTCATCAGTATTATATTTAAGACGATGGTATAAACCATATGCTATAAAGCATATCGCTTACAAAAAGTAATAGTACTCTACGTCATTGACTAATGGACTCAAGAACGCCATGCCCATTCTCGTCCACCGAGCAGCCCACCACAGCATTGGTGAGCTCACCAATCACCCGGTTCACATAAATGTTAAAAGGTTTCGGCGAGGTCGTCCCTCTCCGTCTCGACCCACGATTAACCAATATTGATATTAGAACCGTATAGGTTCTAACAAGAACCCCGCCCATCTTACAATATTTCCTGATGACCATATCAAAATAATAATTTTGTAGGACACAAAGTCGAAAACTTTTGTCATATAGCGGGATGACCCATGATAACGTTGACCATCACGTCACCGGCTGTAGGGTCGAAGTGCGGCAGGAGTGGCAGTGTCGGGAAAGGGAAGGTCTTCCGGTCAGACGGGCGTTATGTCTGGCAGGGTCTGCCACCGCCCCGACGGTTGATGTCGGGATATACGCTAAGTCGCTATCAAACTTCGACGACGAACATTCGCGTGATTCAGACTACTTATGTTGCCTCTCAAGAGCTGCGGCACCTGCGGAGGATGCGTGTTACCGTTGTAATGTAGTAGATCGTAGTAGACTGTAATGTCCAAAGTGTCAGCCGGTCTGGCGACAGTTTTATGACCGCCCTTCAGATTTGGAAGTATCTTGTACAAATTCTGAACAGACTTGGAGTTTTCTTTATTCACGACAGTACCCGAAATACATTCGAGATAAAAAACAGTTGCACTAACCGTCCGGCAGGTGATCTCTTAACAGCAGCAGCAGCGGGTGGGTGCGCGCGCGGCGCCGCGCCTGCTCCGCGTGCAGTGCGCGCGCCTTCCGCTCCACCAGCGCGACCAGCACCGCCTCGAGACGCGCCGCGCCACCCTCCTCCGTCCATACTGCCTTGTCGACGGTCTGCCGGCAACGCCGTCGTAACACACATTTACTATACGATAAATCAGGCTAATGGACAATGGACGCCCGTTGAACGTAGACATGGACTGTACCCGTGAGGGAACTGAACAGGCTGATGGCGGTTATATTGGGAGTGGCGTAATCGAGTTGTCACCATTGCGATTGAGAGTGCAATACCAGCCAGCATGCACGCGAGGAGTGCCCTGTGTGGGCGACCGAGCGGCCATGACTGGTCGATCGGACCGGACCAAACCTTCCCGTACCAGCAGTAGAGTTGAGCATCTAGGCAGAAGATGCAGCGTGAGGAGCAGTAATCTGCTTCTGTGAGGTGTCATATTCCGGAAAGGGCTACGAAGCAGGATCCATCCCACACGCATATCTTTTATAACAGCAAACCCTCAATTAAGTAGGCAATAATGCTATGCTGAAGAAAAGGACATTGATACCACACGGCAGTTAAAAGTCATCCCATTCATTATCCCCAGTCCATATTCGTCCCCGCTACAGGGGCACGGACCTCCCCTGATTAGGAGGGGGATTATACCGTAGTCTACCACGCTGGCCTAGTGCGGGTTGGTAGACTTCACACACCCATGTAGGCATGCAGGTTTCCTCATAAAGTTCTCCTTCTCCGTTGAGTAGATTGGTGTTTACAATGTACACCGTACATTAATTAGAAATATTTCAGTGATACGGGAACGGCATCGAACCTACGACCTTTCTATCACAAGCCGTGTTTGGTACTACTACACCATCAGTGTATTGTGTATTGTAAAAAATTCCAGATATAATACTGTGACGTATACAAATGCGTTTGCATTTTGCGGAGTTCGCGCGTGCACTCACGTCGGGGGACTGGGGCCGCATGGTGAGCGCGCGGCCGGACCGCGAGGCTGGTCATCGCCCCGCGCACCTCGCTACCGCGCGCCCGCCGGCACCTGCAAGTACGAGCCGGCCGTACAACTCAGGGCTACACGCCTGTCCCCCCCGTCGGCTAAGTAAGCAACGACAGGCTCATTTAGAGTACGTCTGCGGCAGCGCCTGACTGGGGAACAAAAATGTTAGGGCGGCGTGAGCGCGGACACCCGCGGACGGGCCGCGCTCAGGGTTGGACGTGGGGCTCCTCCTAAAAAGGATTTGTCATGATCTCCCCGCTCGGCAGGCGTCTTGGAGGTCGCAGTAGATATTAATTGAATAACAGGCCCATTGACCTGGCACATCCCTTAATTCTTCCTCACAGTAGTAATAGTGACGCTAATTTTATGTCGACGTTACCCGGTCATTAGATATAAAGTTCGGAGCGTCCCCGCCGCGGCCGCCCGCAGCTCGCGCGACTAGTTGCGACGCGATGACGTCACAACGCATTAAAATCAAACGGTGCCGTTTACAATTTCAAATTGATTTTTTTATGTGGCGTGGAATACGTTCCGCGCCGCCCGCGCCGCACTGACCTACGTAAATATTGTTACGTTGTAAAATATTTCAACGCTATTTAAGAATAAAATAAATCTTCGAGCCAATTAAAACTTATATACATTTCTGAACTTTTTTTGAGATGTTTGTTGTATATGGCAACACTTCCCTATTATAAATGGATGTAAGGTGGATTGTCGTGTGTCAGCGTGGCAAAGAAACAAATAAAAAGATGGCTTACAAGAAGCATCGACTTTTATTAAAACACAATATATAACAGTTTTTTTTTCCATAAAATTGTAACCACTAATATTAAACATAGTTTATGATCGGCGCGTAACGGACCATCGCATTAGCTAATTGGCGTACCGATCGTAACGTGACATTTATCAAGGGACACGAACATTCATAAAATTAAACAAAAATCATTAGTATGAAAATATATTTACCGTAATATTAACAATTATACGGGTGTGTGATCTAATAAAAATTACTTAGCTCTTTAAAAAATACCGCTCGTGCGGACGAACGCACTATTGTAACACGGAATTTATTTACAGTTCGATACCGTTTCAGCCGGCCAATCGTTGAGAGTATGGGCCACCATTCGCCGACATCTGAATGGATACAGAAGGTAATTTACTTAGAATTTAACCGAAACTAGCAAATATTTAAGAGTGAAAGTCAATCTACTAATGAAAAATGTACATAACTAAACCGCTGCGTGTACCAGTAGCTAGACTAATTCTATTTCAGTGCATCGGTTCGTGAAAGTCTACCACTGGATATATGTAGATAAAATTATATATATAAACTGGATAATAAAAAATCTTGACGCTTGACAGGCGTCTGGAGATCGCAGTAGTTCGTAGTTGAATCGCAAGATAACGCTGCTGTCAATTATCCCGGTGCATCTGGATCTGACAGCATCCACGGGTGCAGATGCAGTAAGTGACGCTATTATTATGCCGGCGCCACGCAACGAACTATTGCTGTTCTGTTGCAAAGGAAAATTTTTGATTAAATAAATTTCGTTACTTTACTAATTAAAAAAAATGATCAAAATGTATCAATCACCATTTTCATTTATTTATATCAATTCATGTTTATTTATTCGATACACTTGCTAGTTGACCTCTACTTTGAAGCGTTCCCCAATTTCGTCTAAATTCGTGTCGAATCGTAACTGTATCCATTCAGATCTTAAAAAGGTCACCTGGCTAGGCCCGTAAAGCGAGCTGTTTGAGCTCCTGATAGAATGTTCATAATCACAATCATATTTTCTAAGTCAACCTTATATTTTTATTATTATTTTCTGACTACCTTCAGTTAGTCATACAATTGTATTCATTCAACCAGACAAAGGAATTTGTTGCTCCGTGACGATTTATATTAAATACATGTTAAATTAATACATTCTTACAATTATATAAACAAAATAA
>WUAW01002249.1:19832-36927 GCA_017165845.1 Thaumetopoea pityocampa | reverse complement strand
AAAAAAAAAACTATAGAAATCGACGTTGTGAATGATGATGTTATTAGCTAATGTATCATTCAAATGGTTTCCACGCTACTGTTGGAGAGACGCCATTATTAACGCGATTTAGCAAATGATTATAATGAACTAAATAGCATTTCTTGAATTTCATAAATTAAAAATTCATCGATGAAACCAAGACTGGCTGCTGCGCGGTGCCAGCAAAATAACAGCGTCACTCCATCTCCTCCTGTGGCTGCTGTGAGAAGCAGCTGAGGGATGTGCCGGGATAATGCGGCAGCAGCGTTATCCTGATATTAAAACAAAATCCACAGCGTCCTCCGAGACACCTGCGGACAGAAGCGTGGCGGGTGGGGCGAATCCCTCGTATTTAACCCACTACGGACACCAAACTTTTCTGTGCAGTTTTTGATTATTTTAAGATAATTTGTGGTGTTATTAGTTGAGATATTTTAAAAAATATTTTGTTGAAAAAAGCTCTAAACATCCAATTACAATTGTTTAAAAAAATGTTCCCAATTGGGATCGGTGACGGAGGCTGTTATGGTACTCCTCCCGGTATTTACCGGGAAATTTAATCTACAAAATTAATTTAATCTACATCAAAATTAATTTAATTTAATTTATTTTAATCTACAGAGGCTCCGTGGGTATTTTAAATTTTATAAGTCCCATTTGGCTCAATTGAACCACTTTTAAGAAAAAAAAAGTATTTAAAATTCTTAAAATCACATCGTAGTGGAAGCTGCCATTGCGACTATGTTTACTGTAGTACTTACAATTTCACTATAGTGGTGGGTGTAAAAATCTTCGTTAAGGACAAAATAACACAATAAATGGTCAAAAATAGGTGTGACGTCAAGCGAAGCGAGGAGGAACACGATAGATTGTTACAGAACACCACTAAATAAATAGTAATTGTGGCGACACACCTATACGGCTGATTTGTTTTAGTGCGTAGTTCAAGTTAGTGGTGGTTAGACCTGCGCGCGCGCCGCCCGCATAACTTATATTTTATAATCACGATCTGTGTATTTAATTTTATCTGAAGAATATATACATGTGAGGAAAGTGAAGCGTTTATTTATTTACATCTATACTGGACATCCCCACATAATAAACAAGTTACTATTGCGCCAAGTGGGACTTTAAGATTTAAAATAGCCGCGGGTCCTCTATCGATTAAAATTTATTTCAAACCAATAAACCCAGGACAACCTAATGTTAAGTTACTCCCTGCTCTCATACCGTGGCGTATCTTGCACGGAGCCATAAGGGGCCGTCCATTAATCGCGTGATGCTTTTTCTAGCAACTTTTTAACCCCCCTGGTGATACGTGGTGAGGTTTTGACCAACCCCAACCCCCTCTCCCCCTACCCAAAATCACGTGAATGTTTTGGTACAAAGTATTTTAAAATCACATGTCGTTTTTTCGGTATAGAAATCGCGCGCTTAACGTCAAAAAATAAATACACGTGATATCTCACTACATCCCCTCCCTCCACTTGTGACATTTCGTAATTTTTTCGACCCCCTTGCCTTACCCCTCCAGAGCCTTATGTGATTAATGGACGCTCCTTAAGCAAGACACAGGCATACTTTTATGCAGGCCGCCGCTGTTCGTAGCGTTGGCATTTTTGTATCAAACAGCAATGATTATTCAGCGACCGAAGCAACCGTTACGTAACGCATCGCGCTCGTATCGTTCGTTAACCTTAACGATGCGTTTTTTTTACGGTGCGTTTACCTTATGTATTTTTAACAAAATTTTTAACAAAATAAACAATAATCATAAGGATATAATTATTGTTCTATTTTGTTTAAAAATAAACAATAATCATAAGGATGTAATTATTGTTTAGTTTGTTTAATTAATTACCCGTTAACACGGCGCGGTGTATTGTCGTTGTACCAAGGTTGTGCCTTATGACGGGTCTTGGTTTATTTCGTCTGTTCCGATATCGTAATCTTACAATGCTTATTATCTCGTTGTTTAACCAAAATCTATTGCGATCTCCAAGGTGCCTGCCAAATATGAAAATCCCTTCTTTTTAAAGAGGAGGATCATGTCCAGCAGTGGACTCCGAGGGGCTGGTGACGATGATGATTTTTTAAATTATGAGTTAGTATCGATATGCGAGTCATTATAGCACTGTACTCCATTCCACACAATCAAATTTGTGCATCACATTTAATTTTTTACTTTACAAGCGTTTGAATTTTTAGCGTTTTTCTATTAAAATTGTTAAATGTCAAATTTTCAAAAAAAAAAAAATCAAAGACTTTTAAAAACAAACTATTCAGATCGACTAATTAAGGGATTCTGAAACCAAATCCGTCGACGTTAGTTTGTTTGTTCGGGCTTCACGCAAACACCAGCGGGTACCACTATGGTCACTATCCCCGCCCGTCATGCGAGAAACCGGGGTTCGATTCTCCGCTGCAGAACCATAGAAAAATATATAATTGTATGTATAGCCACATTGCTCGAAGCAAGTAGAAAGAAGTGGTCTCTGCCTACACCAATTCTTCGGTAGTATAGTGGTCGGTCTCTCCGCCTGTCACGTGGGAGACCGGGGTTCGATCCCCGCCGGAGAACTAGGGAAAAAGGCGTGATTGTACGTATGAGCACTTACGCTTGATATATCTCCTGCCCATCATACGTTACCTCTTGGATTTGATTCTCAATAGGAGGTTCTATTGATATGTTAATGGAATTCGAGTTACTGACCACTATGGTCATTATCCCCGCCTGTTACGCGGGAACCGGGGTTCGATTCCCGGTCGGAGAACCAGGGATAAAGATATAATTGTATGTATATTATCTAAACACAGCACGATGTATATTCAATACTGGTGACACATTACTTGATTCACGGAGTACATCTGTTTAGGCGGTACGTGGGTTCCATGTAACTAATACTTTCAATCAAATCAGTTTTTATTTAGTGCTATCCGACATTCGAATAATTAGATGTGACATTTCAACATTACAGTTACGAGCCATCATATACTAATACTGTAACATTGAAGTAATAATACAATTTATGATATGTTACTACTGTGTTGCTTTATTTATTTATTTATTAAAGTACATATACAGATTACAACCAAAAAAAAGAAAACAAAATACAACGCACATAGGATGATTGAACTTAACAAGTAACTAAATTAATAAATAAATGAAAAACAAAATTCACGTAACAGTGTTCAAAACACCAAGATGGAGTTGGAGGCTGCTAAATAAGTAACCATAGTTAAGACGATAGAGCTTCCTTAATCTTGGACTTAATACCCTGCCCCCCTAGCCAAGTTGATATTCGACAATCGTTACCGCTAATAGAAACGAAAGAAATGTATTGGAATGACACTTCTAATCGCCAAGTCACGCGTGACTTATCGAATAGAAATGTTATTCCAATACATTTTTTCCTTTCTATTAGCGATAACGATTGTCGAATGTCAATTTGGCTAGGGGGCAGTTTATATGTAGAGTACGGTGATCCAAAGATGTCAGATCGATTTTGTGTGTGGAAGTAGCCCCATTGTAAAATCTACACGAGCTCACAACAGGATTGTCGTAGGAGGTATTATTTTTACAAACCTTGAGTGACAAAATGTGGGCGAATCAATTCGAGAGAATGAATGAATGCAGAATTTTATGTAAATACTAGCTTTCGCCAACGTGTGAATGTCAGTTTCCCGCTTCATGGGAAATCTCGACACAATCAAAGATTTATATAAAAGCCTATCGAACACTTTTACTTGACCTCTCGTATCTAAGCGGCGACTACTAAAACAGAGATCAAGCTGTATCTTCAATTCTACTGCACCGATTTTGATAAAACATACCGCATTAATTAAGCCGGAATAGTACCTTTAAGACTGTAACAGTTTGACCAAAATTTGCCCATTGATTTTTGGGTAAATCTCGAACAAACAAACAAACAAATATCGACTGATTTTTAACAATTTTATAACTATCAACTATATATGTATGTATATATATGTTAATATTGTTCATACATATTATATTCGTTATCCTTCTGTATGGTATGCACATTCTTAAATGGAATTTGTGGTAAACGATGTTGGTGGCACATTTATCACATATATATACTCGCGCCGGTATCCCATAAGGGTAGGCAGAGACCAGTTTGCCACATACTACGATCCTAACACATCACTCTCGCCTCATCCACACCCATACATCTTTTCATATATTTTCGTCGATTAAGGGTGCTACGAACTTTACCTTTTTAAAATAAGTTGTTGATATGGTCAAAGTAAGTTTTTCCTAACAATATTTTTTTTTATTAACAATAAAATACTGATGTATATATGTAGAAAATAATCTTAGTACTTAATTTTTAATTTGTCTCCGTTTGTTTATTCCAAATAAATTGAAAAAAAAATCATATACTAATTTCTAAATTATTTTTTATCTATTACAGCTCAAAACGCAATTTCCACTTATTAATAAAATTCATTCTTGTCAGTCGATAATCTTCTCACTCTCTCTATATGGATTTGTAGTTGACACATACTATTTATTTATTTAAACTTCATACACTAATATAATAGAATAAAATAGAATGCATTACTATAATTTGATTTTTTAAATGTATTTTATGGCCCAGTATCTAAGACCTTTAAGCCAAGTCATCATTTTACATATAGTTTCGTCAACAATAAAATATGTATCACATTTCTTTTTAGGAGTTTGGATGTTAATTCGAAGATTATCACATAAACATCAATATGTTAATGTGATAATCTATTAACTTGCCCAGTCGATACTGGGCAAGTGTACTCGTAGACTTATTGGTTTGAAAAAATTACGATCACTATGCTATGTCAGTCACAGTTTTATTCCAATGTTTCAATATTGTTGATGATTATTGTCGATTAATATATAAAATAACACTATATTTATATATTAAACATCAAAATAAACTAAAATAAAACTTTAAGTGATGCTTCACTAGGATTGCCGCCAAAACTCATTATAATTTGAATTACGACAAGTCCAAAGAACACGAAATCTTCTTAGAACTCGTTACAATTAATTACAAAAAAAGTTTTAAGTAAAACGTATTCTATAAACATTACTCAATCAATTTAAAACACAATTCTGTAAAACTTCTTCTTTATTTAAAAATAAAGAAATCGCAGATAAAAATATATCATCTAAATATAATTGTGGTTACTAAACTGGGGCGTACTACTGCCGTATCAGCCGTATCAAAGATACGGGACCCCCCAGTTACAGGGGCCCCGATTCCGTTTAAGCAAAAATTGGTAAAATGTTATCCACAATCCACTCAAACTCTTTGGTCGTACGCTAAACTTTCCGGGAAATAATAAAAACATATCATACAGGATCATATATGGATTCATTCACACACATGGTCAATATGTCATACATGAGTTTTGGTTATGTATGCGCTTTAAATGTTTAATAAATACTAAAGCAAGGAATAACTTATAATCAATACGAGTTTATTTTATTCTATGCGTTTTTGTTTCTTTTATGGATTAAATTTACTCAGGTATAAGGGACCCCCCAATAAATTTTGATACAATGCCCGTCCAGGGCAAGCTACGCCACTTTTAGTAAATTGATAATCGGCTCAATCACCACTCAACATGGGGGCCAAATCTATTGATTCAGATCTTTGATAGCGATTATATTAAGTTTGTTTAAGGGAACATTCGGAGACATTATAACGATAAAACCGCTTAAATCTATAGATAGTAAGATTTTTTATTGGAATCTTATACGGACACGGGTAATTTTTCCGATTAATAATTAGCTAATTAGTGATGAGTGTTGCTGTGTTGTTGTGGAGGTGTATATTAGTGTGAGTGTTGCTGTTTTGTTGTGGAGGTGTATATTAGTGATGAGTGTTGCTGTGTTGTTTTGGAGGTGTATATTAGTGATGAGTGTTGCTGTGTTGTTGTGGAGGTGTATATTAGTGATGAGTGTTGCTGTGTTGTTGCGGAGGTGTAAATAATACACTAATCACTAATAAGTGATGAGTGTTGTTGTGTTGTTGTGGAGGTGTATATTAGTGATGAGTTTTGTTGTGTTGTTGTGGGGGTGTATATTAGTGATGAGTGTTGTTGTGTTGTTGTGGAGATGTATATTGGTGATGAGTGTTGCTGTGTTGTTGTGGAGGTGTATATTAGTTCGCGACCTTCACTAGATCACTGGTCCACTTAGTCGAGGGCAGACTTGCATTACGCTTCCCAGTTTGGGAATGCCATTCCAGTCTTTAGGACCCTAAGGTCCATCGGTATTGCGAACTATGTGCCCTAGCCACCGGCACTTTAGCCTTGCAATTCTTCGCGCCACATCGGCGACTCTAGTTCTTCTGCGGATTATCTCATTGGTGTCTATAATGTAGACCGTAGATGAATTACAAATAGAAACTCAGTGGTACAGGACCGGGTTCGAATAGATGCCCCCTTCGATCGTAAGCCATGTCTACCACTACACCACTGTGTTACTACACCAACAGTACCAGTCAATCCTTAAATAATATAGAGGTGAAAATAGTAGGTGCCAGTATTCTCTCCCTTGACTTGATTGACTCCCAATTAGGTGGACCGATGATCTAATGAAGGTCGCGGGCAATCGGTGGATGCAGGCGGCTCATAGGCGCTCGATGTGGCGATCATTAGAGGAGGCCTACGTCCAGCAATGGACGTCTGTACACTGATAAGGAAATGATGATAAATGCACCATCACGCAAAGCTATTATTGTGCAAGACTTTTAGCGAAACACTCAACAAATGTCATCAAGCAAGCACCGTACACCGAAGCTGCGGGAATAAGCTAGTTCTTAACGCATCAAGTACCAACTTTTTTCTATATTGTTAGACATATTTTTTAAAGAATATACACACAATAAGAAACACATAAAAAATATTTAACCGAACGAAACTGCAAACAATTCGCTTTTATATTTGTTTCCAAATGGGATTATGGGTACGTATAACGTAAAAATCAACACAATAGAGTTACGGTATTCGGTAAAATGTGAGTCGTACCAAATGGGAACATATGTAGGTATTTAATGGGTTATATTTATAATCCAAACAGATAAGTTTGATTTGATTTGAGCGAGATCGGAAAACCCAGTGACTCTACAAAAACTAAAATTATTCGGTGGCGTATAATAATAGTTCAGAGTGCTGGAAAGGCACTCACAGCCGGCCGTTTCCACTTCAAGTACCAACTGGCCAACGCAGCAGCCTGTTTAATGCGATCTCACAAATTTGTGATGAAAATCGTATCGTTAACTATACACTTTAATTCCGTTGACAAAGTATATTAATTAAAATATATTATATAATGGGCATGGTAGTAAGTGGCGAACTGTAGTTTCTACCTACCCTTGGGGATACCGGCGTGTGTGTTTGTATGTATGTTTATAAACCATCTATAGTAAAATTTACTTTTATTTGGAATAATTATATATAACAGTTGTGAAGGGGTTCGAATTGTGGGGGAGGCATTTAATAAAAACATTGATATTATACTAACAGTTCGCGGGGTCGTCATGTTAGTGTAATGAAGTGAACGGGCTCTAAGCGTCCCAGCGACATAACAGATGAAGACCTACAAGTATGAATGCGATACATTTCACTGGAAGTGTCCATAATTTTTTAGGAAGTATTTCGCATACATACAATCACGCCTTTTTTCGGTTGGAGTAGGCAGAGACCAATTGTTTCCACTTTTTACCATCCTGACATACATCTTTCGCTTCTTCTACTTTCGTCAACGCTTTCATAGAAGCTCGTCGGTTGCGGGTACTCCTATTTTTAGAAGTATTTTATTGCAGCGCATTTGATCACTATACGATTTATTTCGCGCAGGAGAACTGGAGTCGTCAGTGTGGCTCATCATCATTATCAACCTGCAGAAGTCCACCGCTGGACATAGGCCTCCTCCTTGAAAAGGAGGGATTAACCATAATCTCTACGCTTGGCAGCAAATTTAGTTAAGTTCTGTTACAACAGAATCGGCACCAGTATCGAAATTAAAATTTGTAAACAAAACTTTTGTAAACAAAACAAAAATTTTTTAGTCTCTCAACAGTCTCTACACTTCCGTGGCCTCTTTCCAACAGATCGTCTTTTGGACGTCGTCGTCTTTTTCCCGTTTGTATTATAAGTGTTCGCCCGCTGCCGGCTGAACGGAAAGGACAGCATTATTGGCGCCGCGCACAACGTGTTAATGTTTCGCATATGCGCGTCGGCAGCTAACTTCAGGGCTAACGTTATCACGTCGCACTTTTGTAACCGTCTATCAATTTTACCCTCTACAAAACGCGGCAAAACAAGTATAACTATAAAATTCCACGACGACTGAGTCGCGGGTAAAGATGCGGCAAAAGGAAGAAAGAGAGAAAGAAAGAAAGTAGGCTCTAAGTCGGTGCACATTCTAGCTTAAGATTTTGATCCTGCTCTGTTTACTAGAGTGCACGAATCGGTGCGGTGTGCGAACGCTACCGGGCCCCGTTGACGCACCGTACTCGTCAACGAACGCCCGATTTTGATACTTTGTATATAAATTTATTTTTAAACTAAATACTCATATTTGTGTCATAGTTGAGTAGTTGATCATTATACAACTTGTATATTATCTATTCTATGGATGCATTTGCTCAGTGCGTCAGAGGAAGACGATATTCTGCAAGGCCTAAGGTATGATAAGATATGATTAATAGTCAATTTTTAATTTATTATGAGTAATTTAGTAATTCATCAGATGAGTGACACAGAGGCATATTGACGTAAAAGAAATTTTAATAGATAGAGGAACAAGCGTCTGTAGTAAGTTTTAAAAGTCGTAATGGAAATCGCCATATTTATTTTAGTACTTACGATTTTACTGTAGTGGTAGTAAAAATCTTCGTTGAGGACAAAATAATACAATATATGGCCAAAAATAGGTGCGTTGATGAGCGAGCGAAGCGAGCGTGCCGCGGCAGCGGCCGGCGAGTGCTACTAAATAAATAATTAACAAGTGTCGATTGCTCCAAATGGGATTTAAAATTGACTATAGCCATGGGTCCTCTATCGATTAAAATTTATTTCAAGTCAATGAGCCTAAGTGCCACTAATGTGGAGATTTTGACTGTAATTAATTAATTTGACTGGTAAAATGTATTAGTAATCGTTAGTAAGATTATTTATATGTACAATCAATAAGCTTGATGCATGACCCACCATAAGATTGCATCTTGTAGTCAGTGACCGACGACTATAATATAAGAATTCATTTCATTGTGATTACTGCTTGCAAGCAAAAAGGTCGGAATTGATCATGCTTCAAGTATGTCTATAATATTTTAAAAGCACACAATGACAAGCCTTATATTCTTTTTGGTAAATGAAACGCGACATTCCCTTTAAAGCTGTACAAGTTTTCACAATGGACGTTTAGCTGTCAATATTAATGAGCTCCTATTAAAGTGCCAAGCACAATAGGTTCGTAGTAAAATAGTCCAGCACGCGTGTAACACGAAACTGTGTGCGACCGCATCACCGCACGAAAGATGACACTGTTCAGGACGTTGCCCGCAACGGACGCCATTTTTGTTTTCGCGAATTTTTTTTTATTGTCATAGACGATATTATGTCTGCTGGCGGTGTATGTACATAGACAAGTTGCGGTTGCATAGATAATGACGTCAATATTTTGATAAACTAAATAGTTTTTAGTTAGAAGTTTTGGAGGCAACCCGACTGACGCATCACATACAAATTTGTTTTAGTGTTTCATATCGGTTTATTGTGATGTTTGATGTTATAAATTTGGCGTTATTCTGTTTATCAGTAGTCAGTAATCGTGAACGATATTGAAACATTGGAATAAAAGTGTGGCCATCGATGAAAAGTGAACGCGTTTTTTCTAGGCAATAGGCCTATGGGAATTTTGTCTGGTCAAAGTAGTATTCCTCTGATGACTATAAAATTTCCAAGAAGCAATAAAATGAGTCACGTTTCATTTCACCGATATTTTATTGTTAACTTGAAAAAATATTATACGACTTCAAAAATACATATGTCCTTGACACTGGCAGTAATGGTGTGAATTCGCAGCCGATTGCAAAGTTTTTGGTTAATCTATGTATCTATACATATAATAAAATCGTAATCGAGCCGTGCCTGTACAATGAATATTTTTTCAAAAAAAAAAACCATCCATACAGGTTGTAGTTATGTTACCAAATGTAGTTTTTAATTATTTATGTAAATGTAGATTTTTTTTTTTTTTAAATGTAGTTTTTAGAAATTTTGTCTGTTTGTCTATGCGTTTGTGCACGCTAATCTCAGAAACGGCTCAACTGACTTGAATACCGTTTTCTCTGTTGCATTCTGGCAAGCTTCCTCTAACATTTGGTGTTTGTTTCATCTATCTATCATTAATCATTCATTCTTATTAAGATCGGAGAAAATTATTTATGTATAATTTTGCTCTTACCGAATGCCCACGCGGACGGAGTTGCGGGCACAGCTAGTATTAAATAAATGATTTCAATTGTAGAACGTCAATTAAACATATAAAACGTAAATACCATTGTCTCATTCATCACCAATTAAATATTAATCACGAAATCTCAGGAGCTAAGTTACAGTAAGGAAGTTTTTTTAATATATAGACATAAGCAGTGATAGTCTAATGGTATGACCGCGTTGGAAGTTTTAGGTGTCGAGTTGGAATTTCAGACAGGTATCTTTGCAGTACGTACATAATAATTAATTAAAAAAAAATATAACTCGCTTCAAACGCCTGATAGAATTCTCGACGGCCTGTGTAGTTTGTCACCCGCGTGGTGAACTATTATAGCCTAACCTCTCATTCTGAGAGGAGCCCCTCGCTCTGTAGTGGGGAACAGATGGGTTAAGGATGAAGTGACAAGTGTTGTTGAATGTAGATGACAGCTAAAGTGTTAAGAACTCAACTCAAATCATTGATGACGATGATTTCAGATTGATGATGACTACGAATGAGCGTCAACGGATTTTCTATGTTATTCAATCATTAGAAACTACTTGCACACCGCCGGTCAATTAATTTTTTTATGTTGCTAGGTATTTTTGACCTAATAACTATTTTTATTTTATTTTGTTTTTTGTTTAATTTGAATCTGATACATTGGCGCTGATTCTGTTGTAACAGAACTTAACTAAATTTGGTCACTCCCTATCTTTTTCTTATGTCAAACGCCAAAACGAGATAGCAAACATTTACACCGTGTACCTACGTTTCTGTCAAACGGTTTAAAAAATGTTGCGTTTTTGCGTATCTTTAGTGCGTATGTTTCGAGAGCGTGTCCAAATCTTTTAATTTTGACGTTCCTAAACGAAACTGACGACAACGAAATTGTAGCTATGTGGTTTTGACGTTTGAGATTAGAAAGAGATAGGGATGGACTAAGTTTGGTTAACTTTTTTACAAGAGAATCAGCACCATTGTGCGATTTTGAAGTAGGCATTATGGACACAAAGAGTCTTCTCGACTTGCAGTAGATTATCATTAATTAATAAATTTCTAAGTTTCCTTTCTTTATAATAATAATGGTTATCTGTCTTTATAATGATAATTCAATATATTATAATATGATAATAGTGTTGAACTACACACTACAAATTTAGTAAAAAATATCAAAATTTTTATGTTGACATTACGTTCGAATAAAAAAAAAATTGAGCCCCGTGTAATTGCACGGATACATATAATTTGTATGGAACGAATGCCTTCTGTTTCTCATTAATTGATCGTCCGGCTACGAAGCCAAAAAACGTGGGTAAGGTTTAGTATTCCGACGATTCTATTTCGTGTTCTATTTTGATTCTATTTTATATACATATATTAAATGGATGTAGTCATTCAAGTCATACAAAAATATGCAGAAGCGCACGAATATCGCCTTCTTCACCAAGTGAACCTCGAGGCTATCCAGTTCCTTGACAACACAGACATAGTGAGAAGACTGAAAAGGACTAAGCCTTTTGAGTTAGTGCAATTAGTTTTAGTGAAAATGTACAATCAGACAGTGCTATAGTGACTTCCCCTTAACAGATCCTAAGTAAGCGCAAACGGGCGTATGCTTAAGAAACGGTTTTAGCAAATTAAGTTAAAATAAATTACTAAATAGCCGTATCTAGGCTAGATGTAGTAAAATAATAAATAAAAAATAAAAAAAGTTCATCTTACTTTCGTAGGTGAATACATCATCATTATACTAGATCCTTCGCTTAGTATGCGCTGATAAGATGACTTTCCAATTCATCATGTAAAAAGTAACATTATGTAATTATTTCAATAAGCAAAAATTGGAAACAAAGCATTCTGTTGAAATGTCAATATTAAAAAAAATTAAACAAAAACCGAAATTATTAAACACCGAAATTATTAATTATTAAATATTATATTGTTATTTGTGTTTTCATATTCGCATATCGCTAATCTATAACTACCAGTGTATATGTATGTGAAATCTTTCCTAGACTTCTTTGGCCGGCATAGCCACAAATCATCACGTGGGCTGCACGTCAACATCCATGACATAAAAATGAACTCACATTCCGTCTTGAATCCTCTGCTTATTGTGTCTCGCGTGGAAGTCCAGCAATTCTTCGATGAGTCCTTCCTCCAGCATAGAATCGACTCTAGCGTTCAATCGTTCGTCGTGTACCGTCTGCAAAAATAATATACATGTTTATTTAGTATCCAGCATCTTTCATGATCATCATCACGAGTCCGTTTCTACGGAATAAAAGACGCTAAAGGTGTAACATCTCAATTCGCTGGATTGGCAACTGGTCTCAAATCTTCTATAGATATATAAATTATATCTATAGATATGATATGGTTAATTGAAGAGGTCGCAGCATAGTCAGCAGCAGTTTCTGGGCTAAGCAACGCTTTTAGACTGATGTGAGTCTGATTAAGCATTTAAATATCTAATTTAGACACGACCTCTTCGGTGTTTTGGACGAAGCGTGAAAAGGTGGAGTCCATATGAAAAAGTATTCTTCGTATGGATTGCGTAGCTGCGGAGATGACATCAAACAATTACATCAAACGAAGGAGATAAAACCCGCTCCGTCATCTTAACAATAACAATAAGAGCAATAACAGCAGTCTCTGACCTAAGGTGAGATAATACTAGTTTGAAGAAGAAGAAGATAACCAGCTGTAGAGCTAGCTATCCGTAGTCCAATGTCACTGACAGCCCTCGTAGGATTAGCAAGTTGAAATTGGCAAAGCTGGGAAAAGTTATGCCATAGCGCAAAGAATAATCAATGGTTCTTGATTGGCAATCATTTTGAACGATGAAGAGTGATAGTCGCAAGTGAACATTGATGCAAAAGGTCAAATGTTACAATTTATTTTGCAACTTCCGATAAAGGTATTATATTATTAAGCGTAATGTGAAATGTAATAATTGTAAGATGTAACTGTGATTACGCTTTATAAAAGGGTAGCTCTTGTAGTTCATGTCGAAATCTTCTCAAGGGTAGAGCATTGCGAACTGGCGGTAATATACATGGAATATTGAACCTGTATTTTATTTTAAAAAAATCCCTGCACCTCAGTTTACACGAATACTTTGAATTGAATAGGAGGTTTATATTTAGTAGACGATATCTTCCGAATGATAATGATAGATTAGATGAATTAATTAGATCGCAGATGAGAGCCGTCACGACCCAAGTGATTTTAGATTTCCCTAGAACTTGCCGAGAATCAAATTTTTGGTCCTTTTGTGGCCTACGGAGGCACAGAGAGAGTGGTAGGATAATTGCCCTAAAAAGGAATATTAAATTAAGAATCCGCCAATTAACTAACGGTCGGCATTCCATATGGGACCCTTCTGTTTCTTAGAAAATGCAAAGGCATGCATACGGAAAACGCAATGCGTCATTGCAATGATTCACCGGAGTTGGACGGCACACTGAATAGGATCTGTTTGCTGTTTGGTTATCATGTCATGCGCCATTATGTAATCGTTTCTTTCAAATTGTGATACCTATAACTTCACTATCTATTTATACTATTATAAAATTATTAAATGGCAAATTTTCAAAAATCAAAGATATTCAAAAACAGACTACTCAGATCGACTAATTAAGGGCTTCTGAAACAAAATTTGTCCCTGTTTCTTTGTTTGAGCTTCAGGCAAAAATCAGGAGGTATATTTTGTTGGTCAATCTTAAAGATACTATTCCCACTAAAATATTGCGGCATATTTCATCAAAATCGGTCCAGTAGAAGTGAAGATACAGCTTGAATCCTGTTTTAGTAGCCGCTGTTAAGATACGAGAGATACAGAAAAATATTCGCGTGAAATAAATAAATAAATAAATGAGTGGACGCACAGTCAAAAATTTGTCCGTCGCGGACAAAATCTTTTCGGTAGCGGAATCGCTTAAGCTGTGATTTCGAGCAAATAATCTTGAACATTCATTTCCTCTTGTGCTGGACGAACTTTTGTATGTGTTACAGTGATGGTTTCGCACAAATTATTAGTTTCTTTTTAAAACCAATTTTTGGATTTTTGGATTTCTAGAAAAATGGAAACGGGAAAAATGTTTATTATTAAATTGTCTATCTAAATATAAGTGTTAGTTGTAAATTAAAACAATGTGTACATCAAGAGGTGCATGCAATCAATAAATCTTTTATTTTTTTACTTTGTTCATTAAGTCGTTATTTACTAAAATATTAATTTCATTAAAATATTATAATTTGAATCGGTCAATGTGAAGACAAAATATTGAAATATGTAAAGTATATATTTTTTTATTTGATATTTTTTTAAATAAGCAATGGTAGGTACTAAAAACTATTATAATACGACGATGGAGTATTTTGTTCGGGGAGGCGCTTTAATGGTGTAACTTATCTCGTATGGCACAGAAAAATAAATCATGTGTAAGCCGGAGACCGTTATGTCATCTGGGTTATGCGTGTGACAATTTCACCATGACCTCTCACATGCCACGACATCTAGTGCAACAGCTTCGATTGGGTAGGTCATTAGATTATTTCTGCTAATTTTTATTATATTAATCTTTTAGAATCTTTACCACCTTACATGATTTGACAGCAGTGTTAGGCCTAAACTCAGTACAAAAATTAGTCCGCATTTTGTAATAAGGAAGTATGAGGGTAATTCATTAAAAAATTTAGTTCGCGCGTAACTCGTTAGCCGTATCTTAGATAGGTAGCAAGGCAGTCAACAGGGCGGTCATCAAGACACATTATGATTGGACGCGCTGCCTCACTTGTTATCTTGTCTCGCCCTTTTACCCACTTTCTTACGACGTAACGAACGAGTTCTGCACGGACTAATTAATACAGTTTATTTCCTTTGCCAGAATATAAAATGAATATATGAATATTTTTAACATTTGTTCTTTAATAGTAATCAGGTATTATAATTTTCTTAATATGTGCGTGGACTGCAAAATTTGCGACTAGGAATTATGAGGGTAGATAGAGAACTGTGGCATTTGATTCGGTTCGCAACGGTCGCACGGTGCTGATGGCGGGGTGTACATCGGCGAAAATTTTTGAGTTACTGGATAAATTATTGGGTTTTATGTGTAAGATCATTCGTGATATTTCGAATATTAAGGCTACAGTGAAGGTATCGCCGTAAAGATTTGTTAGCAACAGGACATCCGTGCACGGTAGAACAATCGCAGAAGACGAGTCAAGGTGAGTGATTCGTCTCGTATTTGGAGGATTGCAATGCCTGAACTTCTCGAGTCTGACAGGAAACTCAGGACTAACCACTGAGCTAACGAAGGGGTCTCCACATGACCAAATAGGATGACCACTACTGCTATTGGAGTCTCTGTTAAATTATAACTAATTTCGTTTATCTGTTAGTTGCAGCTAAACTGATGCAATATTAACGAGTGCTTAGTTCAGTGGCAGTGACCCTGCTTTCTGTTCTAACTGGTCCCGGGTTCGAATTCTAGTAGGAAAGATGAACTTTGTGTGATGAGCAAAAATGTTTGTACTAGAGCTTTAGTTCCTAAAGTGATCTAAGTGGACCCCCAGGGGTCCACGGGAGACTCGACGGGGATCTACGTTGGCGTACGCAAATTTCCATAGTTAGATCACATTTTTTGTCGAGTTTTGGGAATATGGTAGAAATGTAGCTGCAGGGGGGCCACCGGATCCAACTAAATTTTGAAAGTGGTCTATGAGAAAAAATGTCTGGCAACCTCTGTACTAGAGTCATGTATGTTTATCTATATCTGTATTAGTATTTATCTATATAAGTAAGTATATCATTGTCTGGTATCCAAGACACAGGCAACCCTAATTTGGGGCTAGATGCGGACAAAGAAGGTCAAAGTGTAAGAAATATTTAAACAAATTGCAAATTATATTTATAGTAATTATATTACAACTGTTTCCGTCTGTAAGATTAATAGCATACCAACAAGAGTCTGGAGGTAGTTCTATTTGAGATCGCGATAAATAACTGTAATAAGTCCGTTTTGTCTGAAGGGTTCTGGAGCGCTGCGATTTTCCACGCAATTTAATGACTGATTTATTTCTCGAGAAATGCGTACGAATTTTAATTATAATAATACAAACGTTAATTAGTTAAAAGTTTGTTGAGGCTGTTGTGTAATGTCGGCATTATACTAGTGCCACTCCATCTCTTATTTATTTATTTATTCTTTACTGTACACAAACAGTTAATACATTTGTAAATAAAGTAAAAAAGATGTACAAAGGCGAGCTTAACTCAAGAATTGAGTTTTCTTCCAGCAATCGTAAAAATAATAATAAACGTAAATAGAACGTAAAAATATTTGAGATTAGAAGGAGAATAGGATCCAGTGTTCAGAAGCATACACAAACATACATATCGCTCATCGAATAGAACAATGACGTAATTATATTTTTGCAATTTATCAGAAGAAGCGTTTTAGTTTAAAATTGGATTATACCCATTTAGTAAATCATATGCCAAATGTTATGGGCGTGTATATCTGTTTATATGTTTTCTAATGCCTGTTCTTCATTGTGTCCCGTCAC
>WUAW01002247.1:12650-29756 GCA_017165845.1 Thaumetopoea pityocampa | reverse complement strand
ATATATATATATATATATATATATATATATATATATCGCGGCCATTTTATAATGTTCAAAAGTATTAAAGTTCCTCATTGGAATTTCAAAGGAAAAGGATGAGGTGGAAAAGGTGTATTGAGAAAGGAGTATGAAATTTAGGTGAAGGATTATAGGATATATGATACTATTTCGGAAGGAGAAGGAAGAGACGGTAGTAGCTCGGGGGGGCCTAACCTAACCACTTTTACTTGAACTCTCGTACCTTAACGGTGACTAATAAAATAGGGATCAAGCTGTATCTTCAATTCTACTGGACCGATTTTGATGAAACATGCCGCAATATTTAAGTAGGAGTAGCACTTAAGAATGTAATAGTTGAACCAAAATCTACTAGCTAGTTTTTGCATAAAGCCCGAACAAACTGACAAACAAACATCGAAGGTCGATCTGAGTAGTGTTTTTAAGTAACTTTAATTTTTGAAAATTTGACATTTAGCTGTTTTTATAATATTATAGATATATATTCCTAAGCTGGTATGGATTAAATGACTTTATCCTGTTTGTAACGGTAAATTAAAAAAATAAATCTATGATTTGTTGGAATTTTATGAGTCTCTTTCAAAGAGTAATTTGTGTCGGCGTTGTTGTATTAATTAGCGTGTAGAATTGATTGCTTTCTTTTACTAGTTAATGTAGTTAGTGAGTACAAAATTATTGCACTAATATTTTAACTGAAATTTGCCTCAAAGAACAACGTTGGCAACGGGTGTTGTTGGGATTGATGGTAAGTTTTTGCATAGACTCAATGCCTAATTAACACGGCGGATACATCAGTTTTAATCAATGGAACCATTAAATTATATTAATTTGGTCGATTCAGATAATATTGACGTCTACAGTATATGAAATGAAACGAAATTGCATGTTTGCAATAAATATGGCCTTTTCTACGGGGTTACCTTTTTAATATGGCGGCTATGGTGCTGTCTAGCGTAAAAGAATGTAAATACGCACAAGTATGTTGCTTATAGTTTATTCGAAAAAATCTGGGCTTTTTATTATTAGGGTAATTATGAGTTATAAGGGCTATGTTGCTTTTAGAGCTAAAATAATCTTTTATCGATAGAAGATCCCTAGCTATAGTATATTTTAAAAGTCGCGTTTGGGGCAATTCAACCACTTTCGAGAAAAAAAAATATCAAAAGTTCTCAAATATTACACATCACATATCTGCCATTACACGAAATGTTAGTTAACTTTAATAAATCGTAATTTATTACTATTTATTTGGTGGCACTCGCCAGCCGCTGCCGCGGCACGCTCGCTTCGCTCGCTCGCCTCGCTCGGCTCGTGCATTTTCTACAGTAACCTGACGTTCCTCGCTTCGCTCGTCGCCGCACCTATTTTTGCCTATTTACTATGTTAATAAACTTAACGAAGATTTTTACACTCACCATTATAATAAAATCGTAAAAGTATTTCTATTATAAGATATATAATAATATAAATAAACAATAGGTGCGAGCGTTAGGTTACTGTAGAAAATGCACGAGCCGAGCGAGCGAAGCGAATATGCCGCGGCAGCGGCCGGCGAGTGCCACCAAATAAATTGTAATAAATTACGATTTATTAAAGTTAACTGACATTTCGTGTAATGGTGGATATGTGATGTATAATATTGAGAATTTTTGATATTTTTTTTCTCGAAAGTGGTTGAATTGCCCCAAATGTGACTTTTAAAATATACTATAGCTAGGGGTCCCTATCGATTAAAAATTATTTCAGCTCTAAAAGCAACATAGCCCTTATAACTAATAATTACCATTATGAGTTTGGGTAATTCATCAGATTAAGTCCAGGAGTCCTATTGACTTGAAATATATTTTAAGGTAATCCTTTGCAGTCTGGGTTTATAGTTTTGAAATAAATTTTAATCAATAGAGCATCCACGGCTGTAGGAAATTTTAAAAATCCCATTTGATGCAATTCAACCACATGAGAAAAAAATATTAAAATTCTTAAAAACACATTGTAATGGAAGCTGCCATTGTGGCTATGTTTATCATAGTAATTATGGTTTTACTCTACCGGTGGATGTAGAAATCTTCGTTAAGGACAAAATAACAATAAATGGCCAAAAATAGGTGCAACAATGAATGAAGCAAGCAGAAGCATGTTAGGTTGCTATAGATTCATTATTTAGTGGCATGTTCTATATGGTATAGAACATGCCACTAAATAAGTAGTAATAAACAAGTGTTGCTTGTGCTAAGTGGGACTTTTAAAATTTAACTAACCACCACTGTGCATAACAAGATAAGGAGTTCCGCCTCACATGTGTTGTTTTTCAGCATAAGCCACAAATGAGCCTCTATGGGTGAATTACTTAAATTATAGAAATGTGCACATTTAATTTTTACTGTACAAAGAGGAAGAACCCTGGTTTCAAACATTTTCTTACACAGAAAAACAGTTAAAGGCTGGAACAGTTTTTATTTTTAAAATGTCACTTCAGTGGTATTGTTACCAGCCATATACAAACAGTTCAACCAAAGTGATTTGATTACAATTTCCTACATAAAAATACTAAAAGACCTTTCAGATCTATATTATGAAATATTTTTCTATTTTTCTGTTATAGGTAAATTATGGAAACTGAAAATAGTGGATTTGACAACAATTGTGTTGATTCGGAATGGGATAATAATGAACAAATGGATGATTCAGCTGCTAATGATGATTCTGTAGGTAATGATGATTCTGTAGCTAATGATGATTCTGCACCTAATAATGATTCATCTGCCACTGGTAATTCTGGAGCAAATGGAACATCTAATCAAAAGGACAATGTGGGATCAAAAGACAATGTAGCAGGAAAAGGAGATAAATTCCGGTAATTACCTAATGCAATAGTGTTTAGTTAAACTATTATTCCAAATTACATTAATGGTTAGTCAAATTCTACTTAAATATTTTGGTAGTAATCCTGCTGTAACACAACCTAATTAAATTTAGACTCCTTATCTTTTTCTTATGCCAAACCCCAAAACAAGTTAGCAAACAATTTTAGCGAGTACCAACCTATATTTCTGTCACAAGCTACTAAAAAAATGTCACATTTTTGGATATTTTTAGTTGGGAAGATCTGCGTTCACATCTAAATTTTCTAATTTTGATGTGACTAAACAAAACTGAGTGTTAAAATTGTAGCTATTTCGTTTTGGCGTTTGGCATGAGAAAATGATAGGGAGAGTCTAAATTTAGCTAAGTTCTGTTACAGCAGAATTACCACCATTGTTAAAATGCTACCTCTCCTTAGCTAAACTACTGAACATTATTGTAATACTCCATTACAACTATTACTACCTTCAGTGTTTCAATTTATCCATGATTATGTTGCTATCAACAGTACTGAAATATCAAATCCATTAATATAAATATCCCAAAAAAATATAACAGTTTTAATGTAAAGGACTGTGATTTATGTTTATTTATATTTGACCATGACAATCAGAAGACTTGCTGTGTGGCACCAGTGAAATAATAGCGTCACTACCTTTTCCTGTAGATGCTGTGACAATCAGCTGAACAAGCAGTTTGACCATGTTATTCAATTAAAATACACTGCGATCTCCAAAACGCCTTAACACACACTTAGAACTATACACGGAATTTAATTTTAAAGCGTCCAAATGAACATAGACTAAATTTGATTATGATAATCACAAGATCCGTGACAAGTGTTAAATGCGCCGATAGCAGAACGCACATTTACAACTGCACGGGATTTCGTTTAAGGCGTTCGCGCCGTACACATGCTAGCGCCCGTTTACTCTTGTTATTTAAATTTTTTTATACCTTTTATTATTTATGTACTAATTAAAAATAAATATGTTTCAGCAATAAAAAGAAACGTAGTAAAAATTACTATTGGCAAAGTTATGGTGGTCGCGGAGTCGGAGGTGGCGGTGGCGGTGGTGGTGGCGGCGGCGGCGGCGGCGGCGGTGGTGGCGGCGGTGGTTTTGGCGGTGGGTTTGGCGGTGGATTTGGCGGTGGATTTGGCGGTGGCAACTATGGGGGTGGCAACTATGGGGGTTTTGGTGATCAAAATTATTGTGGTCCACCAAACTTAATGGGGCCACCTGGATTCTATGGTCCGCCTGTTCCTCAGGGTCCATTCATCTGGGGGAGAGGGTTTGGACCGGCGGGTCCCCCTATTCGAAAACCCGTCGACAACAAAGCGTTGCGATATCTTCAACGTAAGTTCCTTTCAGTCTTATTTCATAAAACTTATATTTAGAATTGTGCATTTAATAATTAAATAAAATTAAATTCTATCCTTATTAAAAAATGGAGTCAGTCTCCTTCAATTTGAAACACTTTTATTACTCTATTGATATTATAGATTAATAAGTGTATCAAATAAAGTTTAATTTTATTTTCAAATTAAATTTCATGTAAGTTGTTGAAAATTGAGTTCAAATGCATGTAATTCCACCGCTTGAAAGGTAGTGGTAGGTACAATAGCTTACCTGTTTAAAAATACTGACTGATTTGTTAATTAAAAACAAATTTTTTAGGTTGTGGTGTAGCTAAAGAACACCTAAAGAACCTTCCAAGAGACTTGTTGGATTTGATTGAGCCTCAGTACTGTGGCCTGTGTGGTCACAGTTTTGATTCATTCAATATATGTAAGTATTGTTTTAAAAGAATTATAGTAGTGTTTTAAAATAAATTATATTGCTTTCTGTTTTTATTTGCAAGCTATAGATTCAAGAATATACTAATGAAATAAAAATACCTTGCCACAAGCAGGACTTGCTCTGTTTATTTGTTATTTATTTTATTTAGTTTTGGAGTAATTACTTTTGATGCAATTTCACTGCAGGCTAAAAGGACGTCCTAGATATTTAATTATTTGCAATTGATTTTTCGTATAAATTTATATAAGTAGGTACTTGAAGTAATGAATTGCAAGCAACTGGAGCCAGTTCTGATTGCTGCATGGTTTTTTTATCTTTGTTTTATTGGATTGAATTCAAATATTTGAGATATTGGAATATATTTTTGTTTATAATTTTCTGATTACAGCTCGACTTCATTATATTTCGAAAAATCATTTGCGAAGCCAACGTAAATGGTTAAATCAGACTGAGACATCATATAACCAAAATATAGAGGTAATTCGACAATTTGACAATGTAATGTTTCCGTAGGTGTTTTGTCGACTGTACTAGTTCACATAACTATACGGGTGAATATTGTTATATACGTTTCGTTTTTGTGGATGAAAATAAGTCGCACGAGGTTATGTGTAAAAGCCATAGACGGGTAAGTAGTGGTGAGCGGCCCCCACACGGATTCGTTGCAAATTTTGATCAATAGTTGCATGGGTTACAGATGGGTTACAAACTCACCCCAAACTTCAACCCTGTAGCTGCACTAGGAACAAAGATAAAAATACAACTAGTACATATTTTTGGAGAACATTTTTTTTCTCAGGATCTACTGGACCGATTTTCATGAAAAAAATATATGTTGTAAATATATTCAAAGCGATTTACCGAACAAATCAAGAACCTAATCTCACGAACGGAACTGCTTCTCCAAATTTAAATATTTTAATATTCGCGATTTTTTTTCGGTCACTCGCTCACGAGATACAGTTACCAGTTTTTTTAAATAAATAATTAGACCTCTTTCTACAACTCATATTTTTTCCAAGTCAATCGAAGAGGTGGACCATAGTTGAAAAAATTAAAATACAATTTTTTTTGCACATTTAACTAAATTTTATTAAGATTTCTTACAATATGATTATAGTTTTGATCAATTTTTGGTGCCGTATCATTTACGTTACTGGCCGATGAAGATTATCACTGCCTCCCTTAATCATCGTCGCTATCATCATTGATGATGGCAGAGCTAGTAGAATTTACCAAAATTTGGAACGAATCCGTGTGGGGGCTGCTCACCACTACTTACCCATCTATGGCCTTTGTAAAATTAATTATTCAATTATGTACCCATTGATAATTAATTTTTGCGATTTTTTCACGAGTGTTTTATATTTAAATTCTCATTTGCGTAGACATGTATTCTCTTATATTTGTGTAGTCATATATTTTTTGCTTGTGATGCTGTCACCATCAAAATATAGGTTAAATAAAGGGTGTTGACAGTAAAAATCAAGCTGCAGTTTATGTGAACAATGTCGTCCGAATAGAAACTTACATTGTAACAAATTGTCAGCCTTCACGTTTTACGGAACGTGGGGTGCATTACTATAAAGTATCTATTATGGAATTCACTTTTTAGTAATTGTGTATATTTACACTATTCGTGCATATAACGAATGGGATTAAAAATGGCGGCTCATCAGGCCTGTACCGACAAAATATGACCACAATGAATAACGTTATTCAATTTTATTCGTAATACGGAAAACCGTAATAATATTATTGGGTTTGTACAAAAGTTTTTTCGGTTTCTAAACAAAACAAAAAATAACTATAATTATTTATTCACTTAATATCTACAACATTCACAACAGGAATCTATAACTCGCTGCCAAAGTATGGGTAACTCTTCTATTAACGTTTTGTAAAAGTTATCTTTTCGATAAAAACTGTGTTAGAGCGCACCCTAGATTATCTTCTGTGTTGTAATTTCAAATAATAATAAATAATTTTCATAAAGAGCAAAATTAATAAAAATCCGACGGGGCAAGATTAGGAGAGTATGCTGGGTGTGATAAAACTTGCCAATGAAATTTTATTAATTTTTGCTGAACAATGATAGTTGTATGCGGCTGCGCGTTGTCTGGGTGAAAAATGACTTTATGATGGTTAATTAGCCCAGGACGGTCTTCTCTCATCGCTTCGTGAAGCCGATCTCGTTGACAGTAAATGGCAGCAGTTACGGTTTGGTTACGTGGTAACAGTTCCCAATAAATAATCCCCTGAAAATTCCCACTACACACAGTAAAATTTTTCGCGGATGTACATTTTCTTTTGCAGTCGAGGCTGTGGCTTCCCCGTTTTTGCAAACTGTACGGCGCCGCTTTAAATTTTTATACTCGACCCACTTTTCATCACCAGTGACCAACCATCGGAGGAATCCTTGAGCTTTCTGGTCTGTTTTATAATAAGATAGATAAATTCATACGGCAGCACTGAAGCGACATGAGAATAACTGTTTTTTTTTGCAAACTATTCCGGAGGGTTCTAGTCTAGATGGCGATAGTATGGGAGCGAGCGGTAGAGCCGATGCCCTTTATAATCCAATTCTTTAACTGCGCAGATCTTTTCTTATCGATACAACAGCTGTCGCGGTGGCCCAAACCCCAATATTGTAAATATACTCTTGTAATTTGTATAAAAGCTATAGACTCTTGTCCAACACGACCCATGGACGCTATAAATCCGCTTTAAGAATGGTATATACCCTATTAATGTATCATTTAATCTAAACTAGTTAGTACTATGGGAATTCTGGTATGTTTCTATCTCATGACATCAAAGTGAACTTAATAAATGAACAAATAATTGATAACAAGAAATTGTTTTTTGAGAAAGACCACGTGTCTTTATTGAATTGCTTCTGTTCTTCAGATTCCGTTGAAATCTCGCGACTTGTACTGCGAGTTGTGTGATGTGCATATCACATCTAAAACTCATGCTGATTCTCACTATGCTGGGAAAAGTCACCGTTCGTAAGTTGTCTGTATTTATATTAATTATAATTAGTCTTATAAATTTTACGTGTTGAGTGATTTATTGATGAAATAATTATTCCAATAAAAACTCCTCTTGATTAGGAGAGGTCCTCGCCCCTGAAGTGGTAACGAATATATCGTCCCCTTATAATAAGGGGACGATATATTGGGGATGATGATGATTAAATTTAATGTACTGTGTTTTAAAAATCGATTAAAAAAAATTAAATTAATTTAAAATGAAAAACGTACTTCACATTTTGCTTAAATAATAGTAAGGAGAATACTAGTAGAGTATGAAGAGTCTCTACTCTTCATACTCTACTAGTATTCTCTCTTAGTACTCTCTAGTTAGTAGTTCTTCACGTTTTGCATTTATTATCTAAATTATTTCATAATATTGAGTCTGTTTTTAAATATGTGTATAAATTATTTTCATTTACTGTATTTTCAGTATATAATCCGCAGCGGCGTATTATCCGCAGCCTTTTTTTCGAGTAAAAAAACAAATGTATGTACAGAAAAAAATATGGAAATCATCTATTTAAATATGTATGATAATATCTTTGAGATGATATGAGAATGTTTTTATCAGATTATCCGCGTCGGCGTATAATACACTCAACGAAATTTGAAACTTTTTTAACACATAATCCGCTTATTATACACAGGAAAATACCGTAAATAATTGTTTTTAGCCTTTTAATCTGGTTTGTGTAATTTCAAGATTACTAGTTCGATTACTAGTCCAGATCGCCAATGCAGATTTCTAATCTAAGACTTGTAAGATTGCATTGTCATTTAGTTCTGAGCTATATCTAAAGATTCAAGTCTCTTAAGTGTTCAGAATCATAGTTTTGTACTAAATCGACAAGGAAGTGAATAAAAATGTACTAATAATACCTTATTCATCCAGACTTTGGTTAAAATTGCATGTATGTTTTAAACTCATTTCTGATAATACGACGTGTAACGTATGAGAGATAGCACAATAAAGAGTCATATATGAGCGACCTAGTCTAAAGACTTCGCAGGTTGTCGTTGGCAGCTGCATCATCTGCAGTATGTAGTATCATCATTTCTTCGACCTTCATAATAAAGCGGTCATTAGCCTTGATGTAATACACAACAATGGGTCGGATATCCATTGTTTTAATACTATAATGCAGAATGTCGCGACTGTCCCTAATGTGTTACAGGAGCGAGATAGTTCTGCCAGCATCGCGACGTATTACTATATTTGTCAAAACCTTTCAAAACTTCAAATAATTACTGCTCTATAGATGTCTTAACAAAAATCATAATTATACCTACTATAGCAAGCAAAGCAAGAGGACTATTTGACTTTTTAATATTATCAGCTTGAAATGTCTTCGACTAGCTGTCGACGTGGACAGCTAGTTGGACAGAAAGTCGATATTCAGCTTTTGCCTCCAACGTTACTTGTGACTAGGTCGTCGGTGCAACAGGTGAAAAGCCTACCCACATTGCGTTTTAAGTAGCCGTAGTCGTTATTCGAGGGGTGTATTTATTATATAATATAGTTTATATTTAATACTAGCTGTGCCCGCGACTCCGTCCACGTGGGCATTCAGTAACAGCGAAATTATTTTTAAATTGTTTTCTTCGACCTTAATAAAAAAGCGGTCATTAGCCTTGATGCAATACGCAACAAAATATATAAGTTAATACGAAAAATAAAAACAAAATAAATGATAATTACATTAAAATAAGTAATGTTTAAAAGAAATAAATGTTTAAGAAAATAAGTGAAAATAGAAGAAAAGTGTAATTTAACCCATGCATTATTTTTTTAACTTTGTGTTCATTATGTTCATATAAACTTCTAATCATCGTTTTACAAATAGCCAACTAAAGTTTTAGCTCGACCGGAGCGCGTTTCTAGAATATCGGGTATAATTTCAATTAACTTAATTTTATTATTTGTGAACCGATTGGAATGAAATAAACACTAAATGTTACAAGAAGCTTGCCACAATGCACCAGTGTAAACAGCATCCAAATCGGTTCAGCCGTATCTGAGATTAGCGTGCACAAACGCACATACGAACAGACAGACCGACAAGCAGACAAAAATTCTAAAATACGTCTATAGATTGTTTTTATGAAATAATATTCAATGTACAGACACGGCTAGTTTAGTTTAGATTTTATTATAATTATGTATAGATATTATATGTGTAGATTCCTATAATAATCATTTCTTTTGTTAACAGGATTGTGGAGGGGCGCAAAAATCCTAAGAACCCTATGCTTCTTCAACGAGGCATGCAGGGTCGCGTGTAAGTATTTATGCAGTCCGTGCACTTTCATATAATTGTGTAAGTTTCTGTATTGGTTTTCACCTCGCGCGGATACTATGTAATATAAAGTGTGTCCCAGAAGTCGACGTCAAGCCGGAATCGGGATTCCGGCTTGACGTCGACTTCTGACTTGTATTGTCACCCGTAACAGGCTAAGTCATAATAGTTATCAGAAAAATATAAAAAAAAAACCTAAGTTACCTACATATTTTAAAAATTATAGACATTTCAAAAAAATCTACACCTGTGACGGTCTTTTCACTTCTGTTACTACAGATATTTATTTTTTTTGATTATTTTTTTTTGTTTTGTAATCTCGAATACTGCTTCTTTAAATTCTGGCCTAAAATTTAAAGTCAATTGCTCCAGCTTGGAAGTAAATGTCACTTTTTGCCCAGCTAAAGATTCAAAATTAATACTTGCACAGTTTTAACTGACCATACTGAAAAAAAAAATGAACTACGCGTGTTTGGCAAGTAACTTTAAAAGATGGCGCATTTAATAAGGATTCCAAAATGGTATAACACTTGCTAATTTATTTCTTAAATAGCGGACATTTTTTTCTTTTATTTATTCCAATAAAGCCTGTTACCCGATTCTGGCTTGACGTCGACTTCTGGGACACAAGTTCAACAGTTTTGCGACTATATTCAACTCTGAGAGAGAAAGATTTTGATATTTATGAATCTTTCTTAATGCGACATTTGAAAGTTATTCGAATTTTATTGAACATTGAAATAGGAATATGCGTCGTCAGAGCTACTTAGTCTGGCCATAAATACTATAGCAAGTAAAAAAAAACATATTTGAATTTGGAACCAGTCATTCTTATATTATTCATTGTGTTCATATTCATTGATTTTTTTTCAATTTCGCGCCAATCTATGTTAAATATTCTTGTGATATTAAAATGGAGCGGGCTGATAAAGAAAACCTAATTGTTGTGATAGCATTATATAAAGTAGGTATGGACTCAAGTGTAGTTTTTGAAATTTCATCCGCTTGGTATTAGTCGAATGTTTGTATATAGGGCTATTGATAGGTGGGTACAATGAAATTTCCTCTGATTGTGACAGAATAAATAATACTAAAAAAAAATAACACGCTTTTATAATTAATCGGACTAAAAAGTAAAAAATAATTCTTAATATAAGAATAAAATGATTAACGGGAAAATTAATGTAATTGTGCTAAAGCATGGGGAGCTCGATATCAATTGTTATAATTTCGTACTAGTTCTATTCCGAAATACAGAATTAGTGTTTACATTTTTAAATGGAGTACAAAGCACCCCACGCTTTTACCATAATGACATTTTCTAGTTAATAATTTCATTCTTATATTGGTGTTGATTCTTTTGTAACAGAACGTAACTACATTTAGTCCCTCCTTATCTTTTTCTGATATCAAAGGCCAAAACAAGATAGCAAACATTTATAGCGAGTACCGACCTACGTTTCTGTCAAACGGTTAAAAAAAATTTGCGTTGCGTATCTTTAGTCAGTATGTTTTGAGATCGCGTATAAATCTTTTAATATTGACGTTTCTAAACGAAACTGACAGCACTAAAACTGTAGCTACGTTTTGGCGCTTGAAATTGGGAACTGATAGGGGGAGATCAAATTTAGTTAAGTTTTATTACAACAGAATCAGCACCAATAAAAACTAAGCAGACAATCATTCCAAGAAGGACAATTTGTTGAGTAAACGTGTATCGTTTATTGGTCGTATGTGTAAGTGATCTGCCGAATTGATTCTTGTTGCCTGCAGCGAGCCGCACGTTACGGATGTGTCTGGTTTGCTGTTAGTTGTGTAACTCACAACTTGGAGCTATCGGAGTTAGATGAAATACTGAACTAAAAATTCCACAGAGGTGAATTAGTTCATTCAATCACTTACAGTGAGCTGTTCTTTGGTGCGACTTGTTCATGAATTACACAACTCTAGCCGACACCCAATAGAGTATCCTGCTCTTTATTGCACATTATCATCATAACGAGGCATATAAAATTTTAACATTTATAAAATATTGTTTATTAGAATTAGAAATTTTTTTACTCATTTAGGTACTTAAATTTGTTATAAACAAAAATGTTATACCAAAATTATTATTACTTTCATCTCAGGGACCAACTTGTCCGTCGTGAAAAGAAACATCTTAAAGCATTGGTGGACGAATGCGAAGAAAGTGCCCAAGAGACAAAAGAAGTTAAAATCACTTCTCCAGAACTGTATTGCGATATCTGCAAGGTGGGTGTTAACTATGTTACACTACTGTGTGGCGCTGGCGTAATAATATAGCGTCAATTTATTTTTTCTTACGGGTACTGTGAGAACCCCTTAAGGGATGTACTAGGATCACGGAAAAAAAACCATGGAAGTAGCTTGACGGTAATTTTGTACGAGACATGTGTTATCTCTTGTGACCCGGTGTTATTAGCAAAAATCAAAAATTATTACTTTCTCGATCCTTGTCATCACATTATTTGACATTATTTGACTGCACGGATAGCGCAGTGGTTTAAGTGGTCGCTTTTCCACTGCGCTGTAGAGTGTTGTGGGTTCGATCCCCACACGGGACAACAACTTTGTGTAATCCACAAATTATTGTTCTGAGTCTGGGTGTTCTGTGTTCCCGTTATTTGAATGTTTGTAAAGTCCCCGCGACACAGAAATTTAATCTTAATGCGGGAGGTGTCTTTAAAAAAAAAAAAAAAAAAGAATTATACTTACATCTGTCTCCTTATCACGCTATTTTCCAACTGGTCAGTCAAGTGTGATTCCACAGATATTCTGTAGAGAACGCATTTCTACTGCATTCACACATTAAATTTCTAATAAAAGGAAAGTTTAATTAAAGATATGGAATTATTATAGGTATTACTATAGTTTTAAATTCTTTACCTCAGTATATACTTTGAATAATGTAGTTGAAAAATTATTTGGGAAATGATGCACAAACTGGTAACTTTTTCAGACATCAGTGACATGCACTGAGCAAATGACTATGCATCTGAACGGTAAAAGGCACCTTAATAAAGAGAAGCAGCACATCTTGAAGATGATGAAGGGTGAAACCGATACGACCGCCCAGGTCAAGGACGAAGCCGGCGGTGAGTTCAGGTGTTGCGCGTTAGATCCTTTCTTAGGTATGAATCTTCTGTTGTGCTCACGGCTAATGTTGACGTTGGCACCTTCAGCGTAATACCGAACAACAGGAAGTACCAATAAGTTTGAAATACTAGTGTTATTTGAAATAGGCGGAGGACAAGCAGATTTTATTACATAGACGGTCTGTCTTTGGTCGTTATCAGATGTACAAAACATTTTGTTGTATTACAAGCAACAGAAAATACAATCTTGGACAGAAAACTAAATACAACAAACCGTTATAGGTCCATAACACATTTATGAAAATAATTGATTACATCTCACTGCACACTTAAATTTGCTGCAGTTATCATATACGTACTTATATAAATATTGATATATGTATAGTGATTATATTGCCTATACATATTGGTTGTCAAATGTGCATTGATATGAATCCTGTCCATTTAGAGGTTGTCTGGAGAGATCGCATATCGCGATCACTGCCTAATGTACAATTGCCATTTTCGTATATATATTATGTTTGTAAAAGGAGAATGACTATGGATGTATGGAATGGTATGGACTCACGTACTATGTTGCAGCAAAATCAGCCTTGGTTTATTTTATCGAATATAGTTTTTACAAAAACTTTTAACTCAAAGTCCAAAACTTATAAATTCAAAGATAAATTAAAATATCATTTCTACAATTATTAACAAAGTGAAATTTACAAAAATTTAGTAAATATCATTTTTTTTTGCAAATTTGCATTGTTTTGTATCAAAAAATATTTTACTAAAATGCACTGCAAAGCAAATGTTCGTTAATTTCAGAAAAAGCTGCCGATGACGATGCTGAAGAGGACGAGAAAGATGATAAAGGTACTATTTCAGGGTTTTAGAACTCAATCGTTTTTAGTGTTTGCTCTCTGATGTTTTATGGCGTGTAGACTCTCTTCCAATTATCTTAGCACTATCCAGACTTACATAGATGTTATTGATGTAGGACGATTTCTGAATCATCATCCTCTTAACCCAAACAATTGCTAGGACTACTAGTGTCATTCGGACTACTAGTGTCTTCCACTGTTATACAGGGTGGCCGATAAGTCCTTAGACATCTAAAAAAATTATAAATAAAAACTAAAAACAATAAATAATATTTTTATTTCCTATCAATGGTTATAAAATGGGAATTATTTTTTGAAAATTATGTCATCCAAATGTAACCCGTTATGATCACGGCACTCCTGTAAGCGTAGTCTAAAACTATAGTAATCATCGAGACTGCGCGGCAAGTCAGTTCTGTAATGTTAGACATTTCTCTTCGAATATTTTCTTTTAGGACATCAATTGACCGCGGGTTTGTATCGTACACTTTTGAGAAAACCCCAAATGAAAAAATACATCGTAGTTAGATCCGGACAAAGTGGTGGCCAGGAAATGTCTTCTTTTCGAGAGATTTTGCAACGCTGGTGTATCAAAGTCCTCGATCATCGCTACATATCGCTTTGAAGTAACAGTTACCGCGCGATCTCTGCCGTCCTTAAAAAAAATAAGGGAATGTGACGCCACGTGCTGACACAGCGCCCCAAACTGTCACTTTAAGGCTATGTAAAGGCTTCTGATGTTTATGATTTGGGTTTCTGGTGCTCCAGTAGCGGTAATTTTGTTTACTTACATGCCCATTAATATGGAAGTGAGCATCGTCAGAGAATAACACGTTATTGAACGAAGAAAAGCGGTTAAACGTATCGTTCACGTAATTTAGTCTGCATATCTTTTAATTCCAGCACCAATTGAATTTTGTAAGGGCGCACTAAAATTTTTTCTTTAAAATCCGCTGTAACGATGTTTTGGATACGTCTAATGTTCTGGATCGCTTACGAGTAGATTGGGACTACGCTTACGAGTAGGATTTTCACGTACAGACTGTAACACTGTCGATGTTTTCTTCCGTCTGTGAAGTTCTTGGTCGACCAGATCGCTGTTCAGACTGGTTCGACGTTAGAACGTCAAACCAGTCTCTTCAAACGGCAACCCAGTTCTCGATTGTTTGAACACTTGGGGTGTCATTAAAGTCGTGTAAGTTGTGATGTTTTCGAAATTTTCGTGCAATGGTCGCCGAATCATTGTACCGATAAAATTCTCGTACGCAGAAAGCACGGTCCGCACCGATAAAACGCTCCACAGTAACTCCCAGAAACCAAACATACTGTTGTTGCCGCGCTCGCATCACTCCCCCGTGGCATGCATTTTATTAGAAATTTACATTTCAAAGGACTACGGGCCATTCCGTATATAACTTAAAAAACTTAAATACAATAAACAACAAAACAATGAAACAACATTAACACAGTAATATAATACCAATTACGAACGCCACAGCCGGAGGGTGCAAAAATGCAAAATGATTTACTTATTAAATTAAATATTACAATTTAATTAAATTTACAAATTACATATAATAAAAGCTTAATTAAAATGTGACGATTGTTCCGTGATTGAACAACAAGTATCCGCTTCCCGCCGGCGCGTAGTCATCCGCAGCTGGTGGCAGGTTGCGCAATTCTTTCAGAGAAGCGCAGGTGTCCATGCTAATGTGGGTGGTCGTTGCTAGTTGCCGAAGTGTTATCTCTACGTATTAGGGATGCGTAACATAACTAACAGCAGTAACAACAAATAAACAATCAACATTACCAAACTAACAACAACATCGCAATGTTAGTGTATAAATTTGTCGAGTAAAAATCCTTTGACTCATTTAACTATCATAGAGGGGGACCCCACAATTTTTTTGAGGTGCCAGTTATTTGAATAGTATAATTATATTATATAATAGTAATTCTGTTCTGTTTTATATATTATATTCATCAACACTAATAAATGCTATAAGATTTTGTTTGTTTGTTACCTCTTCATGTTGATTTGGTGAGCTGATTGTTTTAAAATAATTTTAAATTCTTGCCATTTTGATATATCCCCTACTTGCCAAATGGCAAGGACAAAGACAGGATGGACATAGTCCGTATGCATAATCACCAGCACAATTGTTATTATTGTAGCTAATTTAATACACTTATTAATACATATCATGATATATTTTCACATTAACTTGGGGATTTTGATAATTTATAAGCTCTTACAATTGTACATACAAATATTTTTGGCTTTTAAAAAGATCGATTAACAGGCGATTTTTTTTAGAAAAAACTATATATTTTGCGATTCATTTTAATTAAATATTTAAAATTTAAAATTAAACTTAAATATTTTTAAAATCTAATAACTAACAACATATGCATTCCTTTTGGTATTTCTGGATTGGCAATAAAAATTATAAAATCAATTTCTTTTAGACGAAGGGTCGAATGCTGATGCTGCAGATGACGCAGCTGAAACTTCTGAAGCTCAAGAAGAAGAATGGGCGGGCCAGTGGTAGAGCGAACACACAGTTAACCTCACGCCATTTATTTGGTAATATATTAGGGTGATAATATATTGTAGCTCATCAAGGCCAATTATTGTATGGCACCTGCTGAATACGCACCTTTTGGCACCATAGTCTTGAATATTATTAATAACATTTTGAACACTTCACACACATTGATCCATTCCCAAACTAGAATTCCCTGTGTTTTGGGTACTAGACAACGATATACATACTTATATAGATGAATACGATACATAAATAGATTATATCCATGACTTGGATACAAACATTTGAGTTCATCACACAAGGTTTGTTCCTGCCAGGTCAAACCCGGGGCTCATTGGTACAGAAAGCAGGGTTACTGCCTACTGTGCCGATCAGTCGTCACATTCCTGTAACATGTTTTGAGATGATCACCAGTTTCCTGTAACCTAGACTACTGTAGAAGTAAAATTGTTTCATTTATTGCTGACCTTTGCAGGATCTGTTAGATCAGAGGTTCCCAGACTTTTTTTTTCTCATAGACCACTTTCAAAATTTAGCTGGTTCCGGTGGACC
>WUAW01002247.1:156-12605 GCA_017165845.1 Thaumetopoea pityocampa | reverse complement strand
ATTTTTTATTTTATTCAAATAAATATGTTCTGCTTTTTAAGCAATGATTTACCTGTTTTGTATTTTGATTGAGTTAATGGTGGTAATTCTCCTGTAACAGAACTTTACTAAATTTAGACTTTCCCTATCCTTTTTTCCCAAATGAGTAAGCGTGAGTACAAAAAAAGACAAATGATTATTTCTCTCTTACGTAATTGGTACCACAAAACAATATTTAGAATATTATTAAAAAGATTCTTGGGGATTAGAAAATGGTTTTTATAGTGTTTGTAACAAATAATAATACACAAAAGAAACAACCATTTGATAGTTGACAGTTTTGTAAACTAAATAAAATTTATTTGACCTTAAATTTGTACCAAACGGACGGAAAGCTTGTTTGAATTCAAAGACGGAAATCACTTTATGAACATATTTGATTTATTTCGGTTATTATTTTGTTGGAACGATGTGTCTGAATAGTATTTGTTGATTGAGGATGAGAAAGGCATTTCGCAACACTTAATGCCGGCCTCAGCTGGTGATCGGATCTTTTTAGACAAGACCACATTTAAAAGTTACAAATTCATGTTTGAAAATTTTCCATTTTTTTGTCATGGATTCCAAATGTTTGTTTTTTACAGATTCATTCCGTGTGTTGAAAGGAAATTGGACATTCTTCGTGTCCTCAACTATTTGCTGTCTGTAAAAGAGACAATATTATTATATTAATTACTTGTAGGTTTCTATTCCATGTGTTTATAAAATAAATAAATATTAGTGAGGTACATAATGACTTTAATTTTTATTATTTTGAGCAGACCGTATTAAAGATTTATTAACTTTGTCGTTAGCATGAATTCTGGCACTGGAATTAATCTAAAGCCATCAGCCTATACTATATACTGCTTGATTCTTTGTACTCGCTATAATCTTTGCAATTTGGCAGACCCCAAGACGACAGTAAAATATTTTTTGTTCCTTGAATTGTGGGTTAGTGTCGATACGGTGGGATCACTGCTTATTACGAGTACTTAACGATCACTTCACCTTTAACACCTTCACCTTAAGTGTACTTCACCTTTGGTATTAAGCCCGCCTATACATAGTAGTAGTATAGCAGTTTATGGATCTGTTGCGTGATGGTGAAGTACGTGCATTTACATATCTACATAAAAGGAAAAAAACGAAATATGTAAATACAATTAACTATTAGAATCAAAGTTGCTTATACCATGAGTTTTGATTGACGTGTATATTTCACGGTAGTCTCGAAATAGGAAGAAGCAATTGCTTCGTTTGACATTCGTCATTTAATATATAATTGGACATAGTTGTGTAAACTTTAAAATAATTTCTTGTGGAATAGTTCTGGTTTGTATAATTGTCTAATGGAAAATTACGTATTAGAGAAAAAAATCCAACTTACCATCTACAACAAGAATAGCGTCGGTGTCTTCGACGATTAGAACAACTACGGTTAAAGCCAAACCAGAGTGCTACAGCTAGCACGGTCAATAGAGCTCCAAGAATTAGGCCCTGAGCTCTGGGATCAGAAAAACTAAAGGCACTCGAAGATCCATTCAATGGAGTATCAGTAGGAAAGGGAGGTTGAGATATAGAGGAAGAAGCAGTGGGAATATTCTTATTAGATGAAGGCTTAGCAGATGAAGTACTCGTTTTAGTTTTTAAAAAAGATGTTATTGGGTCGACGTTCTGCATTTTTCCGGTTGACATCTAAGTTCGATTCTATCTGCAACAAAAATATTTACTTAGTTGGTTCCATAATGAATTGGCCTAATTATGAAGAAACGAAGGAAATGATACCAATTTTATTTTTCAATATAATCCCCACTAATACTGATACATTTCTCACATCTGTGAACCAACATCTCTAGGCCTTTATAAAAGTAAGCCCAATCCTTGTCTTCAAAATGACTGAAGACGGCCGCCTGCAACTCTTCATCGCTTGAAAATTTTCTTCCCCTTCAGTCCCGCTTTAAATTTGGAAATAATCGGACGGGGCCATGTCAAGACTATAAGGCGAATGTTCCTGTTCCGTGAATTCACATTGATGAACGAATTGCATCCTTCGAAACACCGGCAGTGTGAACCGGGGCGTTGTCGTGAAGCAACTTAGACAGCTAGCCTCTGCGCTTCTTCTTTATTATGTCTCGCAATTTATATATTAATGAAGCATAATATTCGCCATTTACGACTGTATTGCGTTCTTTAAAATCCTCTTCGATTAGATCAATAGTTTCGGGAGTGAGCACTTCCACGGGTCGACCATCATGGCCGATGTCTTCGACGGTTTCTCTCCCGAGGCGAAACACCCAATTTTTCACTGTGTTATAAGAGGCGGCAGACTCTTTAAACACACCAACTAATCGTTCTTTTATTTGGGCGGGGGATAAGCCTTCTTCAAATAGCTTTAGGCTAATAATAACTTTAGGACGGTTCGGTACATGATTTTCGACATTTTGAAAAAATAGGCGACTCTTGTTCAAACCACTGCTAGACTGAGATTACGCTTTTCATGTCGATGCGTGTTCGTATATAAATTACACGATAAATGTACTTTTCGATGCAACATAACATGTACCGACAAGTCGCGTAGAACTATATCAGGCCAGTTCATTATGGGACCGACTACGTATGTGTATGAATGACTGCAAGGCGACGACGTTTATGAGTTTTTTGCCGCGGAGAAAATAATGTTTCACTTATTTTTTATATTTGATTTGAAATTCTCAACCGTGAAAATAAATGTAGTAAATAGGTAGGAAGCGGGGCTGAACGTACCGGAGGTAAGTTGTTCCGATGCAAATTCTAAAAAACAGAAAGAGTTATATGTTCGTATTATTTCCGGCGATCTAGCTCATGCGTGGTGACCATTTTAGTTGTTACAGAGATCTGAAACTATATTATATTCTCTTTGCCTGAAACTAGCGGCAGTGTATGTGTGTAATGATCCTCCAGCACCACGCGAGTAATTATTTCATTCACACTTTTTGTAAGCATTTTTGGTGTTAAGGATATGGGAGTCTATGCAATTTTAAAGATTTGTACAGATTATTTTTTTTTTGTATATAATGAAAGGTTAATGATTTTGATACGGAGTAAAGTGTCGATCAGCGCCAAGTGTGCCGCAGCACAACCAATCCCCAACTAACCTTTAATAACCTATATTGTTTTGTTTCATATTTCCAATGCGTTTAAAAAGGCTGGTATTTGGCCCTATAATTCGACTGTTTTTAGGGATAAAGACTGCACCGTCGTCGTCACCGATCGCCCAATGCCGTATAATCAATCCTTACAAGATAAATAATTTGCCTGGCCCCTCAAGCATTCGAGAAAGGATCCCTGAAGGTCACCATGAGTCAAATTATACGGTTCACAGTGTTGAGTCTAGTCCGTCTATAACACAGCCTGGTCCACACCAATGCCACTGCGTGGTTGATTCTATAAATGAAACGAGTCCTTCAGGTATTCAGAAATCGATCAATGTAGTCTGTGGAAATGAATCCGGTCCATTAGGTTATCAGCAACTAGAGTCACGCTAGTACAGTTCAAAGCTTATCCCTTGCTATTATTCTCAAGCACCTGATCGCATCACTTCTCAAATAGGAGGTAACGATGCAACATCTTTTTCTTCGTAGTTAATTAGACCATTACCTAAAGCACCTCCCAGATTAATTTGAGTTAATACACGATATAAAAGAGTTAGTTATTCTAACGGGTATTCCAGAAAAAATGCTCTTGCAGAAAAAAGGCTAATAAAAAGAAAAAGTGTAAAGGAAATATAAAAGGAAATGGTGGTAAAGGAACTAAACAAGAAAAGGAAGAAGGCCAAGAACCCCGCTAGAAGGAAAGTTCTTCAAAACTAGAAGGAGGAATGATGAAAATACCCATGAAGATAATATTCAGAATCTTTCTGCATCCTATGCTGTGACTCTTATTCTAATTCTGCGCCTGGAGAAAAATGGATTTAATGTAGCGTATGTAAGAATCGGGCACATTTGCAATGTTTGGTTGATAAAGTAAGCTTAACATTTGGTATATCTTAATTGTTATTCTGATCAGTCGTCTGAAGAATGAGTTTAGTTTTTGATGGATTTATTGTTTTTAGATTTTTTAAATGTAAAGACTAATTTGTGGGACTGATTAATAAGAATTATCTAGTTAACCTCGTTTATCTTAGGCGTTGGGAGAAAATTTGATTAATTCTGTCTGTAAAGAGTTATTTTTTAATAACTATCTAATAGATCTTATTTATATTAAAATTAAGTTACAATTATTAATATAGAATATACTTTCAGTATTAAATAGAACAGTAACAGGTTGTTGTTCTTTTCACTGCTGTTTAGTATAAAAGCTACTAAAGTTTATAAAATGTTGATTGTTTTTATAAATTAATTTCGATTAAATATAAAGCTATCAAATGTTCTGGTTTTTATTCCAAAATCCATTTTAATTCGTGTAAAAGGCCAAACATGAACGGCACAAGCGACCTCAGCTGCGGCACAACTTGTCTCAGCGAAGGGTCAGTAGTTCCTTAAGATGGTTGTTTGAAAATATAATTCTTTATAAAAGATAGACTAGAACTGTTAACCGTAGCATTCGTCTAGCCCGATTTATCTAGCTAGGGATTTGTCAAAATCTGCATTTTTAGCCCCGCTCTCTCCTACTTTATTTGGGGTTCCAAGCATGCGAAGCATACCTGTTTACCTACTCCAAGGGACAGCGTAAATGTTTTAGGGTTTTGCTTGGAAGGCTTATTAATTAGGATACAAAAAGTATAGAATTACCAATTCTCAATAATCACTGATTTCTTCTATACTTATACTATATTATAAAATGGTTGTATGTCAAATTATCAAAAATTAAAGATATTTAAAAACAAACTACTTAGATAGACTAATTAAGGGTTTCTGAAACCAAATCAGTCGATGTTTGTTTGTTTGTTCGAGCTTCACGCAAATAAACAGCGGGTAGATTTTGGTTAAACCATTAGTCTTAAAGGTATTAATCCGACTTTTACTTGACCTCTCGTACATTAACGGCGGCTACTAAAACAGGTATTAAGCTGTATCTTCAATTCTACTGGACCGATTTTGATGTAACATGCGACAGTATTTAAGTCGGAATAGTACCTTTAAGACTAACAATTTAACCAAAATCTACCCGTTGGTTTCTGCGTAAAGCCCGAACAAACAAACAAACATCGACGGATTTGGTTTCGGAACCCTTAAATAGTCGACCTGAGCATTCTGTTTTTAAATCTTTGATTTTTGAAAATTTGACTTTTAACAATTTTATATTAGTATAGATAGATGATTGTGCCGGGATTTCTAATGTTGCGGAAAATAGACATTCACGCGGGCGAAGCCGCGGGCAAAAGCTAGTTTTGAATATAATATTAACTATTGTAAAAACCGGATTAAGTACCTTATTTAATTGGATTGAATAGCTGTATGACCACTTACTAGCAACACGACTGCCTTCTACGTCGTCGTCTGAAACAACCGCTTTTGAATCCGTACCACACGGCTACCGCCAGTAGCACGGCTAACACGCCGATAACAGCTAGAGTTTGAACTTGTGGATTTGACACCTTAGTACTTGATTTAACCGAAGGACCTTTCTTTTTACTAGAGGAGCTTTTCGCCATTTTAGTCAAAGATCTCGATTCACTTATATGACCCATTTTGCTGTAGTCTATGATGACTCGCAAGAAGTTACATAACTTGCGTGTTAGCCTGAAAAATATAATAAATATAGCTTGTAATAAACCAACAAACCTGTGCTATGTGTGCTATCGGAAAAAATGTTCTTTGCCAATTGCAACACAGGCGTGGTAATTCTAAATATGAATGCAATCATCAGTAATAGAATTTTAACCTTAATTAGGTAGTGAAAGTCAGCTTTATCTTTATCTTGAATATGTATGCGTCTATTGGATTGTGTTCTTATATGTATTTTTTAAGGTTCTGTACCTCCAATGTGTCTGTAGTAACTCTTATAGCATTGTAACCCAAACTGGTTTATCTTGTCTTCAGGGATCGACAATTACTTCCTACAGTTAGAAATTTAAATCATTTAAAGTGAGTAGCTCTATATCAGCTGTCAAAACACATTTGAAGTTGATGAATTTGCAAAAAATTCAGTATTAGCTAATTAGGAGTCTATCCGAAATTGAAAAAGCATAGTAAGTGGTCTGAAAGACAAAAAGTTTTGGGACCTCTGTCTTACAGAATAGCTGTTTGTCTGTCATTGCGATTGTGTAAACCCTTTTTTCTTTGGAACGGGTAGAATTATTAAGTTGAACTTAACACCAAATACTTACGGTCCCTTGGAGTTATAAAAATCTGAGCTTCAAGTCTATGTTATAATACTATAAACGTTAGTTAGTCACGTTGAGGTAGGCAAATAAACATATTTTAATGTATACCTGAATAATAAAAGTTAAATTAAAAACTTCAAAAAGCTTCTAAAAAGTAAATCAATAATGTGTTTGTTGGACTTAACTTTATTATAAATACCAAGTATTTTGATCCAAGTGTCGTCGCAACGGGGGACCGCTAAAGATATTTTTATTATTGTTGCTCGATATAATTTATAAACCTCTTCTGTTGGCGCTCTCTCTCTCTGTCTCTTCTAGACTTACACATTCAGCATTCGCAGTTCAAAATTAGTAAAGGTTTCATTTTATTTACTTAGTGGTCCCCCGATGCGACGACTCTTGGATCAAAATAGTACCAACAAACACATTTAATTTTTTAGAAGCTTAATTGTGTCAGGGGTTTTTATAATTTTTAATTTAATTTTTATTTCAGACGTCTTCAATTATTATTATTAGTAGACACGCTACGGACAACGCTCTGTCTTCACGGTCACGTAAATACGTTTCGGGACGAAACAAAATTGCAACAGATGATTTTGCTTGCCGAAATCTGCTCATTCTCAGTATCTTCGATTAGAACCCATCTAACAGATACTCATTGAGACATTTTATGAGCCCAAACATGCTATATCTGCTGCAAGTTGTTGAGGAGTTGGGTATCCCGCAGACTACTTGATGCTGCATCATCAGCTCAATGTTGCTACGAGTATATCTTGGAAGTACCAGTACACCAAAACTTCTATCAATTAAACAAGTGAAAGTTGGTAAGAACATTTTGTCAAGTAGGAAATGAGCTGATAATCCCCAATCTACTGGGCTTCTCTTCATAAATTATTGCTAAGAACCATCTCGATCACATCAGCTATCAAACAAAAAACCCTATAAAAATTGATCTACTTGTTTAGAAGCTACGAGGCCAAAGATAGACACACGTCAAACTTATAACACCCCTCTTTTTGCGTCGGGGGTTAAAAATGGGCGCTGGCGTTATTGTTGCCATAGATACTGCGTAGTGAGGCAAACAACTCGCAGCAGGCATAAAAATAAAATAAAATAAAAATATTGTCAAGATTCTAGATTCTCGCGATGAATGAACTATTCGTATACGTAATTAAATTTGTACGGAATCCCTCTTACTCGCACCTGTCCAATCTATTATTTAAATATTCAACCTACCCAAAAGTGCCCAAATACAATATGAAATTGTTTTAAACAATTTTAATTTAAAATAAAAAAAAACATGAATGTCCTTTGCCCATAGCACAGCTCCACCATATTTTTTCAATAATCATCTTCCTTCCCACTCAGGATGCTGTATGGGTTTTAACAATAACATACACATCTAAATTGGTTCAGGCGTTATGAAGTATATTGGAATAAAGGAACGTAAATACACATCTATATTTATACACATTAGAGTAACTATAGTTAATGTCCAGGGGAGGGGGCTGGCCTTTCAAAAACGAAGGTCGTTGAAGCTGAAGCTCAATGCATTCAATAAAAGAAATTTCAACTTGATGTGTTCAATTTTCAGAATGTTTCCTTAAATTTATATAATACAAAAATAAAATGAAATCTAACATGCTAGTGTGAGCATAGCCCATTCGGCCACCCCCTATTTACGTTAATCACGAACACACACGAACCCTGAAAACAATCTTCCTTTTATATGTGTGTGATTAGGTATCGATGACTAGGTTTATGGCCATGATTAGGTACATGGTTTTTTCAGGAAGTAAATTATAGAAACAGAATTTGTTTGTTTTCTCGTATTATACCCACTGTTAGAATAGTTGTAACCCACTGTTAGAATAGTTGTAACCTACTGTTATAATAAGACTGTTTAAATATAATATTTTCAATCGTTGTAACTTATTTCGCGAGACAACACAATTTCGATGTAAGTAGGTTAACTTATAATATTTATAATAATTAGGTGTAGGTAGGGTATTTGTAGTAATAATTAAGTGTACAAATTATAGAAAAAACAGTCACTCACTCAGCAGCAGCAAGAGCACCGTCCTCTACAGCGACATTCAGAATTACGTGAGTAGCGAAACCACAGGGCGAAGAAAACTACTGCTAACAAGCTGAGGAATAAGGCCTGCTGTGTTTTAAAGTTATGAAGGTTAAATGGGTCCCACTCGTTCTGTAAACTTTCTCCGGACAGAACTTCGGTTTCTTTCTGCGATTCAATATATTGAAAAGAAGGGTTTGAGGCAGTGGTCATTATTTCAGTGTTTGTTTTATGCCATTTTTCTTATTTTTTTTTATTGCTGCATTGTCCTAGTCTTCGGTGCTTGAAACGTGGCACACATTGTTGTTTTTGACATTTTCTAGCAGCATTTATTTAGAAGTAATCAAAGATATATTTATAAATAGGAATTGGAGTCAAAGAGTATCTACGTCTGCAAGGTTTTATTTACTGTTTATAAGTCAATATGGCAGTCGCGCCCCTTAACACATTGTATGCGGGAAACGTATTTATACGTTTTACGTCGACTGGTAGTAGAAAACGGGATACGTATTGATACGTTTTTATAGATTAAAACTATAAAAAAACGACAGACTACCCTAATATTAAATCGACAAAAATTAATTGAAACGATTAAAACTAAAAACCTACTATTAAAATGATAAAAACTACCCGCAAACAATGTGTTAAAACAAATTTACATATATGTGTATACAGTGTTAGAAATCATTTTGGAATCTCATTTTGGAATCTAAATTACAAGTGTAAATGTAAATTACAAGAGTTCACCCTGGTTGTTTTACAGGGGGTAGACAAAAAAAAATCTAAACACGCTACATACAGGACACGTAAGTTTGGCCCTCCACTGTATAACACGTATTGCGGTTGCCGATCGCTTTTTGTTTTCAATGTGTCTGTGATCCTTCCTCTTCCGTCAGCAGTAACCAGTTCACCTGCGAGTGTCGTGGTGTGAAAGTGGTCCGGTAAAATGGGCGACCTGACAGACTTCCAAAGAGGCATGATCGTTGGTGCCCGTCTGGTTGGAGCTTCAGTGGCAACAGTGGCGAACATTGTGGGGGTGTCGAAAGGCACTGTGTCTAATGTCACGAAAGCATACACAATTCATAGACAAGAGGCGTATCCACGGATACGCCTCTTCGCATTTACCGCTGTGACTAGGGTTTGGCGAAAAATGATAAAAAATAAATGATCGGCAACCGCAACACGTGTTGTACAGTGGAGGGCCAAACTTACATATCCTGTATGCAGTGTGTTTACATTTGTTTACCCCTGTATATTCCACCAGGGTTACCGGTACGTCTTTTTTAGCTCTAGAAAGTAACTATTTTTTTGCCTGCCGCCTCCTATATTAGAAGAACTTAAAACGTCCCCTAGTATGCTTTTAAACACTGGCATTATTTCTAAGACTTACTAACTGCTATTCATTTTAATTAGTGGTTGCAGATGAGAGTTAAAGTTATATTTAGATGACCAAGAGCAAGGAGCAATGAGTTTCTGCTCCTCTCACCTTTAGAGACTCTCCTGGAGCACGTTCTCACTTGTTACACCTATATCGCCCAACAAAATTAGTGATTCACAACCTACCTGCCATTGAAAAATCAAAAGTTGTGGAATTTGGCAATCATTTTTATTTCTTTCTTCTTTTTGGCGTTATAAATTCTAGCTCTCTTTTGCTAATTATATAATAATTAAGTCAACAATAACATTATTATTATTAGAATTATAGATATTAACAGATCTTTTGATTGAATGCTGACTATGGGACTAGTACCAAATTGATGGTAATTGGGGGTAAACGCCACGCACGTGATAGTAAGATTCAGGAACGTGACAACTACGGCAGAATACCCAAAAATTATGTGCTATGGCGTTTCCACGGATCCTCTGCGTTTCGGAAGGCAACTAAAACATGGTTCTTAACTATCAGCCGGTTCTTAATGATTCTGGTCGTAGTAAGGATTATGGGGGTTTATGTTAAATTGCACTCTTATCTGCAACATAATGATTCTGGTTGTAGTAAGGATTATGGGGGTTTATGTTAAATTGCAGTCTTATCTGCAACATAATGATTCTGGTTGTAGTAAGGATTACGGGGGTTTATGTTAAATTGCAGTCTTATCTACAACTTAATGATTCTAGTCGTAGTAAGGATTATGAGGGTTTACGTTAAACTGGTCTTATCTGCAATTGTCTTGATTTAGGATAATGTTAAGATAAACAACAATGAATAGCGTAATGAAAAACAAGGTTTGACTGCGTCAATATGGAATCCGCGAGGGCACCCTTAAGATATTTATCGAAACGTGTATCTGTAGTTACGTTATGACTATAAAAAAAACCAGACAACCTTCGACTGTGTACATCTTAAGCGAGCATATAGGATTCTGTCGAGGGCGACATGCCATTCACAGTGATGTTTTCTATCTTCAATTTTTTTTAATAATATAGCTTGACTCAGATACTGAATGGTATCTATTCGTACTTCCGGAACCACGCGTAATCTCATCATGGCCTTTGGTATATGCTACGGTTCAAAGGAAAGAATGCCAGACCATATCAAAGACAAATACCACACATAATTAAAGACAAATATAGTTTCTCTATTTCCATGGTTGGGACAGCTGTTGGTAGTAATCAGGTCTTTCTCATTAACCGTCAATGATCAATAAATTATAGTTTAAAAATAACTAAAAAACATTCGTTAATCGAACTAAAAAGTAAAAAATAATTCTTAACATAAGAATAAAATGATTAACGAGAAAATTAATATCATTGTTGTAAAAGCGTGGGATACCTTGTACTACATTTTTAGACTAACTCCATTTCGGAATAGAACTAATACAACCTTAAAGATAGGACTTAAATACTGCGGCATGTTTCATCAAAATCGGCCTAGTAGAATTGAAGATACAGTTTGATCCCTATTTTAGTAGCCGCCGTTAAGGTACTAGAGTTCAAGTAAAAGTGGTTAGGTGCTTTTTGCATAAATTTATGATTGATTCGGGATATCTATATAGCGGAAAACCGACAACGACGCGGGCGGAGCCGCGGGCAAAAGCTAGTATATTATAACGTTGTAATAGGTTACAAGTAATAGCAAAAATTGGTTTAATTTAATATTTTAACCACAGGGCGGTGATTATTTATAAGTTTTACCCATCAAAATGTAAAATTTGTAGCGTACCAGTTTTATATAATAAAATCAACATAGCTGTTATGGTTTTTGTAGCTTCAAATGTTTAATTAAAATATGATAAAAAAATTAAAATCAGTTTACATTTAAAACATGCGTTTTATTTAATACTCGTTTATGAAAATATCGTTTTTTACATTGGAGTTACTAAAACTTGCACAAATAGTATTAAACTCATTGCTAGAAAGCGTTCACATACCAATCTGGTAAAATCAAATGTTCTTCATTAACATTTTCGCTTACATTTATATTTTTATATTCATCAATCTCGAAAAAGAGTGTAATTGGTTTTTTCGGATCAGATTCGCCATCACATGTTTTTTTAAGGGACATAAAAGAGTTTTCAACATAAGTTAAAAAGGAATTCAAGTAGTTCAGTGCTATTTGCGGGTTCCACTCGTGCTGAAATAAAATTTTCAATTAGTAGTAAATAAACACCATCTACAGACCTACCAACCTACTTACACTACCAGACGATTAGAAAATTATTAGCATTTTGTAATTTTTATAATCTAACCTATTCAGATACAGCAGTAGATACTTGGGGCATGATTTTGTCTTACTAAAAGAAATATAATCTTTACTAATTTGTTTGGTACTCGCAAGTTATACACTATCGTAAATGCAGGTTATTTGCTAAGATATCGGAAAATAGAATTATTATTTAATTTTTAATTTTAGCAGATCTGTCAGGAATTTTTTCGCAACAATGGAGTCCATTTGGTGGGATGTTCGTGTTATATATCATAACCAGAAAACGGTTTAGTCACAAGAACATTTTGAACTATTAGCCACTACCTTTGGCGATTCTCTTTGTCCACGTTTTAAATTGGTTTGCTCAATTTAAAAGAGGGCGGGGAAGCTTTTACTGAGGC
>WUAW01002243.1:14243-28175 GCA_017165845.1 Thaumetopoea pityocampa | reverse complement strand
TCTATAAAGTGTTTACGCCGCGGTGACCCAGTTGAACTGCCGTAGTGCACTATTTCCTATTAAGTGTTTACGCCGCGGAGACCCAGTTGAACTGCCGTGATTGCGCTAAAATGCGCGCTATTTTATAAGCGCGGGGTGGCGGTACGTTTATTCCCATCTCTTTTCAACATATTCTGTCTTGTCTTTATTTATTTACATTTTGGCTCTTTATCTCTATAGTCTTACAATATCCCTATCTCTATCTTATACAATCTGTCTTTGTCTGTTTTATTATTTCTACTCCCTATATCTATTGTCTTGTATTTCTATCTCTTTCTATTTACCGCTATCTTATTCCAATTAAAACTATTTTAACGAAGGTCACGTGTCCGCTTCTATTATGTACGGGGGAGGGAATTTGGATTAATTCCCTCCAGCCACCTATCGGGTGGACGGACACGTGCCTGTGGTGCTGGTACTTGGGTGTACTTCCAGCATCTATCTATCTATCTGTCTGTACGTACTGTGTACCTAAGTAGGTACACAGTACGTGCAGTACATACATACTTTGTCTCGTACATGGACAGGTATCCATGAGCGAGACAAAGTGAAAGGAGAGCCGAGGCAGCCACCCCTCAATAAAACACAAAATATTCTATTATTTATTAGTAAATCTCCATTCGCCGCACCTATTTACATTGTTATATACTATACTATTACACACGCTGCCGTCGTTCCGAGCACTATATTCACATGTCGCGGCCGTCCCGAACAATTAGACTGCACATTCGTTCCATTATTATGATTGGACTGCACGGATAGCGCAGTGGTTTAAGTGGTCGCTTCTCCACTGCGTTGTCGAGTGTTGTGGTTCGATCCCCACACGGGACAACAACTTTGTGTAAACCACAAATTGTTGTTCTGAGTCTGGGTGGTCTGTGTTCCCGTTATTTGAATATTTGTAAAGTCCCCGCGATACAGGAATTAATCCTAATGCGGAGCTGTCTTTTTTTAAAAAAAGGATGAGTTTGTGACTGCTGATCAGATAGCAGGCTCAGGGCTGCGGTGGCTGTAATATAAGTTCTTTCTATTATAGATTCAAGTATTTGCAATATTATATGTTTGGATATTTTTGAGCTACATGTATGTCAGTCCAATGCACTCAGGCAAGGTACTCGCCTACCTTACCTGCCGCCTGGCGAGTCTCAAGGTTGTCAAACCTTCCCCCCCCCCCCCCTCCCCTAAGGTGGCAATCCTAGCGGGTCCTGTATAGTTGATTCATTATACTTGTCTTTTCTTGATGATGGATGACTTTGTAGATGTTTGTTTGTTCGGACTTCACACAAAAACCAGCGGGTAGATTTTGGTTAAACTATTACAGTCTTAAAGGTACTGTTCCGACTTAAATATTGCGGCTGAACCTGAAAGCTAAAGTAACTGTAGGTGTGGCAATAGTTCGCAGAACTGACAGACGCCTTAAGCTGATGTGATGATGACCTCCAACCATGATATTCGTTGACCTCCGACTACGTCGACCGATGACCTAATTAAGGTTACAGGTAACCGATGGTTGCGGGCGGGATGCCGCCACAATTGTCTGTAAATATACGTCACGTCTATCACTGAACATGCCTAGGCTGATGTGATGATGTAGGATTAGTGAACTGGTATTTTTATGTAAATACCTATATACCGATGTGAATATGGAGCTCGAGCACAGAATTGTGTAAGTTATATACGGTTATATTTTGTGATGTGGATGGTACAACGCCCAAATCACGTCTGGATTCGACACGGGCAACAGCACAGTTGTTTCCGGGTCGGCACGTAAGTACGGACCTCGAACAAAAATCAATCGGAACCAAATTCATAAAAATATATTAAAAATAATAAATCATCACATGTCGATCGAGGGGCTCCTTAAAAAACTGAAGTTCTCTTCCATGGCTTTCTCGAAGATGCAGTCTGGTAAATTTTTAATGTCGGTCACGCAGCGGTGCTGACGCAGCAACAGGTACAGCAGCAGGTTGTACTCGGAGGTCGCGTTCTGCACCATTTTGAGCGTGGTCTCCAGCTGCTCCTGCTGCGCGTCCCACTCGCGAAGCCTCTCCAGACTCACGCCCAAGTATTGATTGAGCTGGATACACGTGTTAGGGTATGGTAAGGCAGTGAATGCAATCATCCAGTCAACGCCCAAAGCTGTCTCAAATAGAACGATCACATTACAACGGGGATGATGTCGATGTAAAGCGTGGGTGGAGATACACAAGGTGGACTTTGATACTCGTGCGGAATAGTGTCACTCGATTGGATTGGGTAGAGGGCGACGCGGGCACCTGAGGTCCAGGTCGACAGCGCGGGCCGGAGAAGGCGCTGTGCGAAGTAACCCGATGGAAACTATTAGTTTCTTTTTGCACAGATTTAGGAATTTAGATATGTATAGCAGAGACATTCGCAGACAGACGAAGGATAGGACTAACGATTATCCAGGGAGATGTTGAACGTAAGAAGCGGAGGCCGTGAGCGTCCATCCAGAGTGAACCCTAGGAGAGACGATGGCATGCTTAGCACTTACGCCGTGAGTACGGCAAGATGTAGACGTGAATGCAGAGGCGAGAGAGTAATGTATTCCGAGGGGTGTTCTGAAGAGCGAGGCACAGAGAAGCGCCGGAGCAGTTCCGGTGCAATCCCAGAGCCGTTTCAATGAGTCCATCCAGAGCACCGCCAAGTTTTTAGACAACTAAGTGTAACGCGCGAGCACTTGCACCTCTCTCCGCCGTAATGAAGAACCCTCGTCATTAGCATTTCTTTTTTGATTTTGATCTCAGGTTCAAAAACACTTACCAAGGGCGGGTGTTAAATGGATTAGCGAATCTAGCATGTAGTTCAGAACCGATCTCTTCCATACCTCGAAAGACACAAGAACATCACAACACTCAGTTTAACTTGACGTCCTAAGTGTTGTGGCTAGTCTTAGATATATCGTTTTACTCACAGTGAGTTCTGAGCGGAGGGACGCTGGCCCTCGCGGAGATCGTAGAAGTGCGCGGGTGACGTCTGATGGCAGCCGGTCACCTCACCTCGCCCCAGACACGTCGTCACCGGCGCGTGGGCACGCGCTGCTGGACACAAGCCTCCCGCTTACGAAAGGAGAGATTCACCAGACTCTCCGCGCTCGGCAGGCATCTTATAGATCACAGCAGATTTTGATTGAAAAGTATAACGCTGCTGCTCGTTAGCGCGGTGCATTCCTTAGCTAGTCCCACAGCACCCGCGAGTACTGGTGGCGTGGCTCTGTCATCGCGCTGGCGCCACACAGCAAACTGCGACAAGGCGCCGCCAGACGTCGCCTGCCGACTGCACTGTGGACGTTGACTTAAGTCGCATGACTCCAGGGCGGCGCGCGGAACCCATCGCCTACTCCGTCGGCCACATCGCAACGCCGTCCGTTCGGCCGTATTCCAACACCTAGTCCAGACCGGCCGCCCTCTGCGTTTCACAACACAAGTAAAACTAGGTTGTGGTTAATGTTGACTGATACAAGTGATAGCAGGGATTGCGGCGGCACGGGAGCGGCGTCCGACAACAGTCTGCGAGGACCCGCCCCGCACCCGTGCGCCCGCACCGCGCGCAGCCCCGAGTCGGCCGCGACACGGCACCGAGCGGGAGGTTACACGCGTTAAAATGTTACAACTTACTTTCACTAATCTTCTTTCCATTAGTTTCCTGTGGATCCACTCCCACAGGTAAGTCAGCAGGCTGAGTATGAACAGAGTCAAGGTGACGATGAAGTCAAGCGGCGGGAAATGAAATCCGAAGTTGTACCAGGCGCCTATATCTGGTGCGCCCTCGAGGTGCTCTGTATTGAGGGCCGGCTCCTCGAGACCGACGTACAGGTCCGGAACGTAGTACTGCACGGGCACCAGCAGCAGCGCCAGCACCGCCGCGCCCACCAGCCCGCCGCCCACGCCGCAGCAATCGGTTATCGCCATGTATCACACAAAGCTTTTCGCATTTCAACGTGCTTCGTCAAGTTACGCACACAAAGCTGGCTCGTTCCCGTATTTAATATCGAGATTATAATTTTTACAACCGTTTAGTAATGTTACGCCATATCAACTTCAACGTTTCAAATTTTCTTTTCGCTGTCACTACGTAGGTGAAGGTTCAGTGGACGCGCAACACGTCCCTAATGGTTTATGTACTCTTTGGCGAGCAGTGCACAGATGCACAAAAATACTTTAAAGTATTTAAAGGATATTATAATAACTAGTTTTCATTGATTTAATCAAAAATAGAAGATTTCTAACATGCAGCATCCGGAAATATAGCTATTTATACTATACTTGGTATAAATTTTATGTTCAGCTGTAGACTGAGAGATTAAACAAAACGGAAAAACATTTAAACATCGTTTTTATGTATAATAACATTAACGATCATTAACGCAGACAGGTATAGTTTTTTAATGAAATTTAAAACTAATTCATATTGAAATCCTTATGTTATAGAAAAAAAAAATATTCAAGGAACATAAACAGGTTCCAAACACATTCAACCTGTTTGTTATGTTATGTAGTTCTGTAAGCACCTCGCGCGAGAAGTGCTGCTTCCCTCGTAGGTACGCACTCATGTTATTTACTGTTGTACTAACTCACTGCTGCACATCACACCGTCTCATGTAAGCCGGCTACGCTTCTTGGAGGAAATTTAAATAGCGCAACGCCGTATTCTGATCTTCGGCCAGACTGAATAAAGAAGTAAGAAAGGTAGTTCTCGAGGAATGAAAGGAGCTGCTCTCCCGCCCCAGGTCGCCACCACAACCGCGATCATGGAATTGGACGGTTTATTGGAAGTGGCTGAAACATCGATCAGGTACCCTCGTGTACCGCCTGACAGAGATGCTGCAATTTGGTGTTGATTTGTGTATTAATCATCAATAATCGTGAACAATATTGAAACATTGGAATGAATGAATGAAAAAAATAAGGTCACTTTGCTATGTCAGTCACAGGTTTGTGACTAACATAGCAAAGTGACCGTATTTTTTCAAGAAAATAAGTAAACATGAGTATGTCCAGTCAACGTGGTAATCGTCGGATTGACGTCAAAACTCCCAAGAGGTAATAATATGAAATACACCAGCATTTTATTGACTTGTAAACTATTATAAAGGGCTTCTGAAACCAAATCTGTCGATGTTTTTTGTTTGTTAGTTCGGGCTTCACGCAAAAACCAGCTGGTAGATTTTGGTCAAACTATCACAGTCTTAAAGATGCTATTCCGACTTAAATAATACGACATGTTTCATCAAAATCAGTCTAGTAGAATTGAAGATACAGCTTGATCCCTATTTTAATAGTCGCCGTCAAGGTACGAGAGGTCAAGTGGTTGTAAGGCTCTTTATATAAATATAGTAGCTTTTCCCGCGGCTCCGCCCGCGTCAATGTCGGTTTTCCGTTACATTACATGGGAAACCGCGAGTCTATCATAGATTTATATAAAAAAATCTACGAATCTCTAACTTGACCTCTCGTACCTTAATGCCGGCTACTAAAACAGGACCGATTTTGATGAAACATGCTGCAGCATGTTTCATCAAAATCGGTGCATTTGGTTTTGTTCTATAATCTGAGGTGAGGATTTCCTATGTAGTGGAAAACCGGCATTCACGCGGCCGGAACCACGAGCAAAAGCTAGTAAGAAAATAATATAACTACGACAGACAAGGCTGTACGGTGTAAAATACTTTGCCTTCCCTTTAAAGAGAAAACTTTAAAATAAAATTTTGAGAAAATTTTGACGTGCTCTGACAGCATTGACAGTAACGCGTGCGTTCCACAGAGTGTGCGTTCTGAACACAGAACAATAATACATAAAGGTTCTGAAAGTTTATTTAAGAAGTGAAGTGAAATGAACATTAGTACTGAATTGGTACCAATATTTATTTATTAGGTACATTTCGATTTGATAATAGTTTTACCATTATAAACTTTGTTTGAAAATGCATTTTTAATAAAATTTAGTTACAAATTAAAAACGTGACAAAAAAAAGAAGAGACACCATAAACGACTCAAAACACTTACCACAGACTAGATTTGTACCTACGGTACAACTTGCTGTAAAAATGTCCGGCAAAAGTAGGAGAAAAGTCGAAAAAAATCTATAAACAAACAAATTTAAGAGAAACAAATGCAGTCACAGATAAATTCATACTTATCTAAATAATTTACTAGCTTAAAGGTAGGTGAACTTTTTATTAATTCAACGCAGCGTAGAATTCAGTCGGCGATCTCCTAAGGCATATTTTAGATATTTAATGTAACTAAGTGATTTGGTGCTCCATAACATTTGATGTCACCGTGCTTTCAGGGCGTGCTGGTATGCGGCGCCAATCAAGAATCGTAGAAAACATGTTAACCATGGGGAAAGTTGTATTATTCAAAAGTTCATCTGAAGAGTACCAAAAGGCATTCAATGATAAGAACTTTGAGGTAATTTTTCTGGAGCCATTGCAATTCACTTTTGTTAATAATAAAGAACTGTCTGAGAAACTGTTACAAAAAAACTATAATGGTATTATATTTACGAGCCCTAGAGCTATTGAAGCGGCCTCTAAGTGTTGGGATCCCTCAAGATTTGTCATATGGAACACAAAGAAAGTGTATACCATTGGCGTGACTAGCAGCCATAAAATAAAACTGTTGTTGGGGCTGGAATCACTGGGTATGACTTCAGGTAATGCTGAGAACCTTGCCAAGATCATTATTAGTGACAGTGAAAATAAATCAAAGTTCTTATTTCCTTGTGGTAATTTGAGAAGTGAAACAATACCAAATCTGTTAGGATCATCTCAAATCAGCTTAGATTCACTGACAGTATATGAAACTAAAGAAAATGAGGCATTGAGAAATGATCTAATAGAATTGAATGAATCAGGAGACCCTTGCTGTATGGTATTCTTCAGTCCTTCTGGATGTGAATACATTTACCGGCAGCTGCAGACATTTAGCAACAGGCTCTCTGCTCTTCCTCACTTTGCTATTGGTAATTCAACAGCACATAAAATAGAGAATCTAGGTATTGAAGTAGCTGGTGTGGCAGCCAAGCCAGCACCAGATAGTCTGGTACAATCTGTGCAGCAATACTTCATGAATGTACCGAGAAGTTAGTCTATCTAGTTGTGCATGGATCACAGCAGACCTGTAAGAACTGTCCATTGTGTACCGCGGTGTGGATATTTTTGATATTATTTTGTTTTACTGAAGTGTAAAAATTGTTACTATTTATAAATTATTAATTAAAATATATTATTGGGTGATGTGGTTATTGGTTGGTTGGTTTTTGATAAATAATATGATAGACAACTCACACAATAGCACATAATACCAGTACCCTTAAATTATCAGTCACTATATCCAGACTACATCTAGACAGAACACAGGTAGCAAAGCAGGTACAAAAATTTATAAATGACAATATTCCCACTGGCTCAATTCATAAATGTGGCCCACAACATTATCTCAAAATGTTCTTTTAATTCAGCAAATTAAAAGAACCTTGTATTTTAGAAAAATTTAATTTTAAGTAAAATATTATGTAAAATATTAGCAAATAATTAGTGTAAATGTACAGTGTATGTGTAGTATATTTGTCCCATGCTAGAATGAAACTTGCAGTTTAGTTAACTCAAGGGTAGTAGCAACATGCTCAAAATGTCATTGGAAGTAAGAAACATTTATTGGTACAAATATGTGCACAGAGATTGAATAAAACTAAAAATACTGAAGTCCCTCACTCAACGGAACATTGTAAAGCTGTTGACGAGTGTGGTAATAGTCTTGTTACTTTAATTCATAGCCGAACCACAGAACACACTTTATTATGTCACTATATTGTTTAATGCAAACAAGTATTCACATTGATATAGCTTTATACAACTATTATTTAACATATATAAACATACATACATAACATATACAATCTATAAGAAACCAAGTAAGTCTAAGATAGCCCTTAAAAGTGCAGAGTTATGCGTAGCAAACATCTCGAATTCAAGTTTTATTCACCTATATTGGTGACTCTCCTATAGAGGTCATGACAATGACCCAAACACATGGATGTGTAGGTCATTGCAATGGTTTTATCCTCTAAACAAATGACCGAGAAACCTATAAGATATTCCTAATTATACTAAAATGAAAAGACATCTAAAATTAGAAAAAAGAGAGACACTCCGCATATCTATAAAAGCAATTGAGCTTAAAATTTTAATGGCAGTTGTGAGAGGCCCTGGGGCGCTCCGCTAGACTTCGTGTTCAGCGGGCGTAGGGCGGCGCGGCTCTCGCGGCGCGTGCGCGGCGTCCCAGCGCCGCATGGCGGCCGCGTACGTGGCGGCTGCGCTCCCGGTCATCGCGCACGCGCACGTCGCGCCCACCGGCTGCAACAACAACGCGCACTCAGCACTGCCCCCGACGGGTGCTGCACAGGACGGGTTGGTGCAGACAGCGCCCGATCCACATTCATACACCCTTGAACCGCGCCACTGAGGATGGCGTGCGCCTGTGGGTGCGACGCAACCCGCGCCGCGGACAGCTTTAACAGCGTTAAAATGTTCCACGTGAACCGTTTGAAGCACGCCGCGCGCAGGCTGCTCGGCGCGGGTCGCTCGGTCCAAATGCGTTTCCCACGGCGCCCTCTGCCGACACTTCCGCTCACGTACACTAGGTATTCGTTTCAACAGTTGATTCAAGTAGATCCTCTCTAAACTAACGTGTGGATGTCGGAGGACGAGTGCCCGGGGAACACGTTCTAGTCTAGAGTATTACCAAGCTAAACATGATAAAACAGCGCGGGGCCGTTGGTCGTTTGAAATAATTCGCCGCCGGACATGTTACGTATTCGATTAAAATAACTGTTAGAGCATCGCGCATAGTGTTTAGTGGATAATTTCGAGCGGTGTCACGGGGCGACAGTTTGAGACGGGACACCGAGAACACGGTTAACAGTCTGTGTTATAATTTAGAATATATTGCGACTAGCATTCAAAGATTTTGTAAAGCTCGGTTAACAAGGAAAATGGTACTTTTGACGTTTATGTGTTTTTTAAGAATCCGAAATATACAGAATTGACTGAGTTTGAATAAAAAAATATCTGAAATCGCAAAAAGAAAATTATACAAATTATTTAAAACCTATGAGCGCTATTTGAAATGTCTTCAAAAATACTTGGATGGTCTCCTTTGGCCGTTCACTTGTTGCTACATCGCCATTGACTAGCTAGTATAGATTAGATACATTGATGGAAATTATGTGGGGACTCTATTGTGTGTGAATGTTGCCATCTCTGGACATCCACAATGAGCCCCAGAATGTCTCCACATAACCTGTTCAGGATCCGGTCCTGGATCTTGGAATACAAGCCCCCCATCCACACAACAAGCAGCGCACCGCTCTACGAGCGGCTGCGGACCCAGTGCACGGCCGCGGCAGCGCGCGCGCGGGCCAGCGCGCCCGCCGTGTCCGCCGGACGCGGCGGGCGGATCGTCCCGCACTGCCTGTACGGGCGGTACAGCGCGGAGCTCGCTTTGAGTTTTGATTCGTTTCAGCTTTGTACTTGCAACGGTCGGCGTGTGTCCCCAGAGCGGTACGCCGTGTGCTCCTGTCGTATGAGAGGCGTCACTGACCGCTCGCGCGTAGTCCAGCGGCGCGCTCCGCTCGCACACGGCCACGTCGAGCGCGGCCGCCACCAGCAGCAGCACGCCCGTCACCGCGGACACCACGACGTCCTGCGCCGAACGCACGTGTCACTACATCCGCACCGGTCTACTTGTGGCGGGGACAATTGTGACCAAAAAGGGCATCGAAAGTAGTCGTTGAACACGTGAATTCCCGACCTGCGTCGGTTCCAACCACCAAACACAAGTGGCGACGAGACACATTTACAAACGTGTGTTCGGTCGGGTTTACGTTTCAGTTAGACTGAGGCCATAAAAAAATTGTCGATGGAACTAAAGAACATTCCTCAATCCACCTACAAAGAGTATGGAGGACTGGGTCAAGCGCTAGCGTTGCAAGTAACTTTAAAATAAAATAAATTTTCTGAACAGTTTGTCATTTTTTTCCAATTTTTGGGCTACTTTACTAAATATACACCGGGTGATAGGAAGCAGCTTTATCTTACGAACCAACAAACAATCACCGTCTACTGTTCTCCAAAATCCCTGTTGACCGCATATATAACAAAAAAAATATATATCCTGTAAACGATAGTAGTTGCTTTTGGAAATGTATACGAACAGTGATGAACCACCCCTGCGGACAGTAGAGCGGCGCGCGCAGAAGCGCCCCGGCCGCGAACAGCGCCGCGAGCGCCCCGCCGGTCAGCGCCGCCGCGGCACCCCCGGCCCGCAGCGCCGCCGCACTCGCGCACCCGCCCGGCATCAGGAACAGCACCGCTGTCACTATACAGACTACCTGCAAGCGGTCGCACTCGTGAGGTGGCGGCGCCGCGTGCTGCCTCGATTACGATGAGGCGACAGAAATTCGTCCACATTATGTGGACACTAGGTCTGTCACGACGTCACACACCATTTCTTCCAAGCATGGTAAAAATTTAATGAAATGTTCATCAGTGATCGGCCAATACTAATTTTTCAGAATTCCGTGTTTAACGACAGATGCTAACTGAACATATCGGTCCTCCGACGGTTTTCAATCACCGCCCCCGTGAACATCGCGACGCCGGTCTAGTGACTACCGATTACCCTTAATTTACAGTACTTGTAGAAATGGCGTGCACAACGTGCACTGGTAAGCGATGTACCTATGCGGTGATAGAGGCCCGCATTTCAACGCGAGTCGCAGGCCATGTACGGGTACTCGGCCTTCGTCACATTCTGTCGTAAACCTCCGTTCTCAAGCGTATCCTTCTAAATGTTCATGTTTCGCTCCAGGTATCCCCCTGTCCCTGAGTACTATGTCATCAGCGTACACCGTCAGCCACGGAGGCTGGTCCCGTACAGTCGCTGTAACCACATCGAGCACTACGGTAAACCAAATCGAGGTCAATCCGGAGCCTTAGTGAACACAAACAGTAATATTGTCACCGACAGCGGTCCTGGCCGTAGGAACGGAGTTGCGGCATAAATTTCTAATTCTACTTATAAATCGTAACGCCCACCAAATCGACCTGTGTATCTCAGTCAGCGTTCTTAGAGCGAATATTAGACCCTTGGTACCAACTTCTGTACAGAAGTCAAACTAACACTCCGAGATGACACACACCCACAGTCGAGTACGCATTCGAAGAGCTTCATGGTAAGGCACATCACTGATCCCTCGATAGCTGCGACATTCCTATATGCTACACCAGCCTTTATGAATCTGTTGATAGATAATCGAGCTTCCTCCCCTCCGCAATTTCTAGTTTGTCGTATAACGGAGACAAATTCTCCTTGCGGGCTCTGGATACAGCGATTTTACAGTCACGCGTGGCCACTCTATATAGGTTTCTGTTTTCAGGAAATTTGGTTTCTTAGCACTTTTTAAACAATACTTTTTTTCGCCCGGATCAACTCTGAACCCGATCCTTCCACCACCACGTCTCCTGACAAAAGAAAGTCCCAAGGACTTTCCTCCCCGCGTCAGTGATTGTTTATTGGTATCTGTTTCAGATCGGGACTGTCACAGGTGGGGAACTCGGTTTACTTGGGTCTATTGAACAACCATTATTTAATCCAGGATCGTAATCGTACAAAAAAAAAAATTTAGATATGGCCACATATCTAAATTTTTTTTTTTGGTACGATTGCGTAGACCGTGACAAAGAGACGATGATGGGTTGTAAGGCTTCCCGATGCTGTAACCTTACTGATGTGACACTGCCAGGTAAGGAAATAGTCAATCTAGGTGATGTGGAACCCACTGCGATAACTCACAAGTTGCTGAGCTCTTTTTGGGAGAACGTGTTCACTATGGGCAGGTTGGCCATAGTATAGAATTTGAACATTGAAACCCCCTCTGCATTGGAGCTACCAAGTCCATAACCACCGTGAACGCGCTTGAATTCCCTAGCTTCCTCTCTGGCATGGCTGTTGAGATCGTTTTCAAGAAAAATTCCTTCAGAACTCAAGTCCATAGTGTTGATACGGAAATGGCTGATATGAGATTGGAATCGAGTCCTCTGAACACACCGCATTACATAGGCCGTAAAGAGACTGCCTCAATAATGCGTACCTTTTCGTAATGCCAAATAGTGCCTGCAGCCTTATCGCAGATATTTTAAAGACCTTTCCATTGATTCAAGCAAAGTATCAGAGATTAGGTAATTTGCTTCAGCTGAGACAAATTCCACGTGCCTATTTTCAATAATTCCATTTCCATGTAACATATATATATATGTATATTTAACATAGTACAACACAGAGTATTTTTATCAATCCGAGACTGATTCGTTCTCACCGTATTTAGCGGCACGTTTAACAACGGCGCTCGCTCCCACAAGGTGACCGCGACTGATTTAATCGCAAGTACTCGACGCGGGCACTCTATGGTGATAACATCACGTTATCATTAAATCTCTGCCACAAAGTAGTTTAATCGAGCCGACTTAAACTTAAATATGTTAATAATGACTAATGAAAACATTGCACGCGTTCGGGAGCTCATCGAACGGGATCGACGTTTAAGTGTTTGGACCATCTACACAAGCTGCTACGGCAGTCTCTTGAATCAATTTAAGCTTCAGTGTCAAGACAAAAGGCGAGCTTGTCCCATCCGCGAATGCTATAACGCACCAGAAACTGGTGGAAATGAACTGGAAAACACTTTATCATCCACCTTACAGTCTAGACTTATCGCCATGCGATTTTCACTTGTTTGGGCCTCTCAAAGAAGCACTCGGAGGCAAGCGATTTGAGACTAACGATCAAGTGGAAACATTCGTGCTTAACTGGTTAGATCCAACTTCATTGTACAAAAGCCGAATGAAAAATTGCCACAATGTTGGGAAACATGTATAATAAAGAAAGAATTAATATAGAAAAATAAATTATTTTTCTATATTATTAATTTATTATATTAGAATATTTCTATATTAGAAATGTTGCAGTTTCTTGTAAAATAATATTTTGTTCATACAAAAGGTTTGTTTTTATTTAATTGACCCCCCTATGTAAATAGTCTGATACAAAGATATAACATATTTAATCTAATTTTTCGTATCAGTGTGGTAGTTTAGGGCTGTAAGAGACGATTATATTTTTTTTATTTTAAGCACTTATTTCGCAAACAGTGCCGGTACAGATACGTCGTAATTACGGATCGGATATAAAGAGCCGTTAAATCTAACGGAACCACTTTCAGTTTCCTGTCGGGAACGTAAATTTGACACGGAGGGACGTGCGCAATTTCAGTGTTCATTCACCGCTGTAGAAACTTATAGCGAAGCGAAGCTACGAGTTCCGGCCAATATAAAATATATAATAGTACTCACTACAGACAACATTTTCAGAATGCCTTCTAGAGACACGAAGAAGTCTATATCGGTGTAGTATTGACGAAGAGCCGCGCTCTCCGACGGCTCCGCGCGCGGCGCGTCGGGCGCGGCCCCGGAGGGCTCCATCTCGAATTTATCGCCGCGAGCCCCGCGCCACCCGCCCTCCAGCGACGCGAAGACACAAAGCCGTCGTCGGCGCCGACCGCAACACACAATAAAATAAGGGACTTGTTGCTTGTGCGAGCGGTGCGCTATCCACCATTATCCAAATAATCATGAAATCATTGTTCATAATCATGAAATCATTGATCATAATCAGTAATTTTCTTAGATAACGTCAGGCATTCCTAGTATTATGCAAATCTACCATGCCACAAATCTGTATATACAAAATACTACACTGTACAAAACATACAAAATACTACACTGTACAAAATATACAAAATACTACACT
>WUAW01002242.1:49499-60655 GCA_017165845.1 Thaumetopoea pityocampa | reverse complement strand
TGTATGTCATTCATGCATAATTTTTATTGAAATAAAACCAGATATTTAATTGGTTTTGTCTTATAACAATTATATGTCTGTGAAGCGATTAAACCGGAGGTGGAATATTTTCTCATTTTTATTGTTTTAGTACGAGTTTTTGTCATTTTTTCTTTCTTCCAGTGTGATATATCTGAGTGTATGTGTGTATTGTTTTAGTGGCGGTTTTTTTAATGTGTTTTGTGTATTTTATAGGTAAGTTCTCTCCACGTGTTAATCTCAATATAGATTGTGATCCGACGGTGGACGGAACCAGACCCCCCTGATCCCACAGGTAAAGTCGATGACAGTTCAGGTTCTGGCATAAAGCGACGTATAAAGTCAGATGTACAAACTCCGGCCAAAAAAACCATCACCTCACCGGATTTGGCCGTAGCGTCAATTTAGACCATCTACACCCACCCCACCTTTGTTGTAGGTGTTGTTAACGTTTATACATCTAAGGACAAGAGCCCATTCATTGTACACGTCTCTCGCAGTACTCCTGATGTTGCTTCTGGTACCTCCATCCGACCGATTAAATTCGGTCAATTCCTCGCCACTCACAAAGTGTGTGCCCGGACGGGTTAAAAGAGTCGGCAGGAATAAAATCCTATGGTCAGCTTCTNTTATTCTGAGGTCACCCAGGAACTATTCCGCCAGTCCTCTCCTTCCCAATCCTCGCAGAAACATACTTCTGCAACCTCAACCCATTCTCAGCCTTCCCATTCATCGGTCAAGCCGATATACCGCTCACCGCGTCCTAGCCCTTCCTTGGGTCAAATCATATAATAAAGAGACCCACAACCGAATCGTTTCCACTCCCTCCTCTTCAATGCCTAAGGATTGTGCCCTTGGCAACAACCATTCTCTTCCTCAAAATGATACCATGCTTGAGACTCTGTTGTCTCTTGTCATTGATATCATTTTAAATAATCCTCACCACCTACCGTCCAACGTTGCCTCAAAACTTATCCAACTTATTACCCTATCCGACCAAAATGGAACCTCTAGTCGTTGTTCAGTGGAACAGCCAGAGCATGCGCATCAAAATGCATGAACTGGCCCACTTGATCAACAAATTTCTTCCATTGATCATCGCCGTCTCGGAGACATGGTTGAGCTGCCTCCAAACAATCCTTTCCAATCCCTTCCGATCCCTATCCCGTTTCCCATTTATTAACATTTGCTTTATCCCGTTTCTCGTTTATTAACATTTGCTTCGATGATGACAGAACTTTTGCCTTTAGCAAGAACAGTATTTCCATTAGCAGCAGTTAATATTAATTTTTCATCAAAGTATTCAAACGTCTGAAAAAGATGGTTTCAATTCGTGATATGGCTTGTTGCACCATTATCAACCCACCAGTTATCTCTGTCATACTCCGCCAAAAATACTTTTGTGTCTGTCTGTGTTACAAATATGAGCACCATGTTTGAATTCTGTGGAACATTTCGCACATTAGTTTTATTCTTAGGTGGTTTGCCATCTTGCCAATTCCTTACTCTATGGCCTACCTTTAAGCAATATTTGTATTTCATTTTACCATCCTTGTTTTTACCACTGCTGTGCATTTGCATACTCGTAAATGCACTAAGCATCTCTGAATCAGGTACTTCTTTACTTAATATAGCTCTTCCAAAAGCAATAAATGAATTCTTTATGTTTTTGTCTAATTTAGGTATTAAACACCAGCTACTTCTGAATGAAAACTATTCATCCCCTGGAGTTTCAAGAATCTTCATATCAACAATAGTTCTGATAACTTTTTGCTGTCTTCTGATATTTCTAGATTAAGCTTTGTCCAGATATTTTTCAATTTAGACATATGAGTTGTTATGTCATCTTGTGGATCGCTCTTAGATCCAGACACTCAGACATAAATTATAAGAACGGTCTTCACTAACACCAACTTAGAGCCTGTGTAGTTCCAGCGAAACCTCACGAGTGGTCGTATAACTTAAGATTTTCTTGAGTGCATCATCACTCATGTTTGTTGTCAATAGAAGCAGAGAAATATAGAAGTTTGTATGGATTGCGAGAAAGCTCTAAACCTTGGAACCAGAGATTGAATAAATTTGTAGTAGAAAAAGGATTTAGAAGATCTCAACATGATTTTTGTTTATAAATAGCACAAAATATAAATGTATGGATGGTTATTTATGTATATGATATTATACTTAATGGATTATAAGAAAACGTAGAAAAAATATTAATAGATTTGAAAATGTGAAAATTTTGGTTTTCGTAAGTCATTTTTTGGGATTGGAAATAGAGCATATGTATGACGGTTTAAAAATTACACATAGAAAACAAATAAATAATATGTTGGATAAGTTTAAGATGTTTGAATGTAAAGCTACATCTACACCTATCATAAAATGCTATCAGTTAGTAGAAAATGAGGAAGTTATTAATGATGTACTTTGTCGTCAGTTTATTGTATGCTTAATGTTTGTAGCAACTGTTTCATGCTCACATATTGCCTATGCTACTTCTTACCTAAGCTAGTATTTAGATAAGCCCAAAAAAGTCTATGGACTCAGGGGAAGATAGTGTTAATATAACTTAAAGCAACTCATGTTGAGTTGCTTTAAGTTATATTGGACTGTACTACAAATTGCATCAGATACCATTGACATAGTAACATACTTTGATGCGGATTGGGCAGGCAACCATGGTGATCGTAATAGCAAATGTCACAGAACTTGTAAAGGTTCTTGTGACATAATACAATGGATGAGTTGTGTCATGGTTCTTAAGGAAACATGTATGTGTCGCCTTATATACAGCAGAAGCTGAATATATTACTGAAGCAACTAGTGCGTGTGATCTTATTTACATCAAAGGATTGTACAGTGAATTGAATGGGCCAAATAGTGAAGTGCTATGTGTACTGTATATAGACAATAAGTGTTGTATTCAAATGGCTGAACCTTTCCAAAATACCAAACGAGCCAAACATATTGATATTAAATAACATTTTCTAAAAGATCTCCAAAATACGAAACGAATTAATTTAATATTGAATATATTAATACTCAAAATAACATTAGTGATCCATTCACTAAATCTTTATCCCATGAAAGACTTTTGTTGTTGAAAAATAATATGATTATTTTTTAAACATTTTAAGAATGTACAGTATTTGTTATTTTTGTTTATTGATTTTGTAATTTTGTCTAATGCGATTTCAATAATAATAGTATTGTAATATTTTCAGTTCAGAAGGGTTGTTGAAGAAATATTTAGAATAGATCCTCTCTGATTATGTTGTCTATATTAATGTGATGTTCTTGATTTGATTAAAATAAAAAATAATATATCATGCTATGTAAAAATTGTGAATTCTCTAAATTAAAGAAAATGCAATAATAACGGCCCCTAATTTTACTCATATAATAACATTTTGAACCTTATGAAATAGCTGCGTCTTGGTTCGCATCCGACATGCTTATTTCTCGCGGGGACAAAAACTGGGCCATGGATAACCACGTCATTAAACGATCATAGTAAATAGAAAGAAGTGATCTCTGCCTACACCAACTCTTCGGAAGTATAGTAATTAATATCCCCACTGATAATGCGGGAGACCGGGTTTTGCCAGGGAAAGCAGCCAAGAAAGGAGCCAGGGAAAAAGCGTGGCTATGTATATTGTCCATCTTCATAGTCGATAAGACATCGTCCGTTATCCTGAATCCAAATAGCTTGTCTATGGTAAAAATTACATTAAATTACGTACAATTAATCAAGCGAGCAGCAACACTATTAAAAACGTCAAAAAATATAAAAAAAAATGTAGGAAGACGATCTTATTTTTATTGTTATTTGTTTATTATATCATTGTTATAAAATATGACACGTTTAGATAGCAATTAGAATTTTATCTAGTCTTAAAACTTACTGTGGGTGCGCTGTAATATAATTACAAATATCTGTGCCCATGACGGTTTTATTGTGTCGTAAAAATGTTGATGTAGTGTCCTTTGTTTAAAAGAATTGTTTTATCTCTGTTTTAAGGTGAATTATCCATTGAATACTTGATTTCTAAACATATAATTCATTTTCAAATGGTTCTAATGTAGAAATGAGTGAGGAAAGTGGTTGAAAAGGATTTATTCCAACCAAATGCGAGTCACTTAGTGAATAATTTCGTAATATAATTTTATTTGATTACCATCATGAATAAGGCTGTATTACTCAATACTTGCCTTACAAATCATGTGCAGAGGGTAAAAAACCAGGAATATACCGTTTGTTTTACAATAAGACTCTTTTAAGTTTATTTTAACAATGTCTGCCTTGAGTAAAGATATTTGGTCAATATCTAGTGACGGTATTAATTCAAAGTATGAAAAGTGCCGTAATATAACAGAGGAGATATATAAGAGGATTAATATAACATTTGAAATAAAGAAGTTAGAGATGGCTGTACAAAGTGATAAGTCAGACCATAGGTAAGCTTTTTGAGAAAAAACCTACTTAAAATTCTCAATAGAATATTAAAGTAATATTGCATCCTTAACTTACTGTGCTGTCCTGAAATTGACCTGTTAATACTTATTTCCTTAAAATAATTCTGCAAATACATAAGAAAGAGGAAAGATGGCTAGGTCAAAAGAAATGAGCTATTTACATGTTCAACTAATTGCTTACCAGCCTTTTTCCTTACTGCCTCCCACAAAATTTGCTAATAAACTGTAAATTCACACATGTGACTATATACTTTATAATCACAGGTAACTTCTGAACATGATTCTCTAATTTATGGAGCATATGAAGTTTATATGTTATATAATTCTGATACATTGTTTGATCATTAATACTCAAAGAGTTCTATATAAATCAGTGATCGTCAAATTGCAGCCAGGGGGCTGCAAGCAGCTCATGGACAATTATTTGTGTGGCCCGTGACAGCAAACATTTTTAGTAGATAATATCAAAATATCATTTTGCACATGAAGTTAATTAAATAGAAGTATGTGGGTAGGTATGAACTTCCTCCTGCAACCTGTTTGCTTGCTCTAAGTGAGGGGGTTATGAGAGGGGAAGGGAAATATTTATTTATAAATATTTGTGTGATCCTGTAATATTTTTTTTGGGCATCTGGATGTCAGTTAATAAATAAATAATATTAAACAAGTGTTGATTCCCCCAAATATGACTTTTAAAATACACTATAGCCCCCTGGCTACCATACCATAGAGGACCCCTGTCCTCTATGGATTAAAAATTATTTCATGTCAATAAGCTTTAGTGGTGGCAATAGTCAAAAAAAAATACTGAAGATGACCTATAATGTAGATAAAGAACTCAGAGATAAACATCCATGACTGGAGAAAGTATTTATGTTCATCACACTAGTTTGTCCCTATGGAACATCAACATTGATACTCTTATGTATTAACCAATTATGTAGTAGGTACATTGGTAACTTATATCAGTAATAAGTCACACAATGTAGGTAGTTGTAGAAAATGTGTTTTTAAAATAAGTGTATGGTACCTAGCAATAAATGTGATTATTATATGGTTTTCATAAACATAATAGATACCTTCAGCACAGAAAGCAGAGTCACTACCTACTCCCGCTGAAGCTGTGGCAGAATACTCACATCATCACATGACTTCAGCAAAATGGGGTAGAAATGATCACTCTGGGGGTTTAAGTGGGTGCGAGCCCCACATAACCTCTCTGAGGTATGCGACAGGCATTTCCCGGTGGTTAAAAAAAGGGTCACTACCTAGTGAACCAAATTTGTAATATTACATTTCTAGATCAAAGCAGTTTCACGAAAATTCCTTAATTTTAGAGGTAACTACATTTTTGATCCCCAATTCAATTATCTTTTAGGAATAGTGTAGTAATTGTTTCTGCTAGTGATTCCTAGATGGCGTTTAGTCAGTTTCCTGAATGAGCATTGGCCACCAGTATGAATAAAAGTAGAGATTTGAATTAAAACAGTTTTAATCTAGGAGTGTAATACTAATACTGTAATCATATTTAATCTCTCTGCAGTGACCTAATAGATAGCAACGAATTAAGCAACGAAACAGATCTGTTTGCATGTGACAAGAGTGACTCTATTTCAAGCAGTACAGAAGCTGAAAAACCAACAGCCACATGCGAAAAATTCATTAATAATAATAACAATGAAGAAACTAACACGAAAAAAGCCACTGCGGTGCACAAGAGACCACGGAAGAGGTATGTCATACAACTTCTTTTAATATGCAGTAACTTAAATGAAAAAATAGCTTGATATAGCTGTCCTAGAAGTATGATCTTGGGGTCACTCTAAGAAACGTTGGCTGGATACCATTGATCAAAACATAAGCAAGTGGCCTTACTACTGAGAACATTAAAAATTCCCAAAAGTGGGGTAAATTAAGCAGTAGGAGGCAGTCTCTGCTAAAATTGAGTTGGAGATAGAATTACGTAGATTTAGAGAAACACAGATTAAAAAGGAGGGATTTGACATAATCTTCACACTTAGCAGGCATCTTGGAGCTTGCAGAAGATTTTAATTGAAACCATTTATTATTTCTCATCCTATCCTATATAACACTGCAGCCCATCATCCTGGTACTATCTAGCATCTTATATCTTGTATTGGGATTTGAACCCATAACTCAATATTAAAAGAATTTTTCTTTCATATGGCATAGCTGAGTGTTATAAATGGGTATATATGGCAGTCTTAATTATTATATGTAATCTGTGGACACAATGTTATATTAGATAGAGATACGAAAAATCTCTCTTTCTGACTGACTGTAAACTGATTGTAATGTAACAATTAACCGTTTGAGGGCGAGTATCGGCAAATAGTCGCCTAATTCTCGCGCTGCGGCTGACGTACGTCATTTGTTCTAAACGATAAGGTAACGCGTGGGTATACTAGCATAATAGCCTAAAAAGTCAAGTTACCTCGTAATGAAATTAAACCTTTAGCCATAGTCTTATCTTCCCTTTAATGTAAACATACGATGCGAGACTATGATAGGGTCAAAAAGAATTTGTCGATATGAATTTTGAAGCTCGCCCTCGGGGCAGTACCGTCTGCAAAGGGTTAAAACATATTTTTTTATATATAAGAGGAAAGTAGACAAGTGGGTCACTTGAGCGTAAATGATCACTGCTGCTCAGACAACCGCAAGACCCGAGGGATTATGGGTGCCTTGCGGGCCTTTAAGAAAAGTGCAAGCTGCTTTTTTGAAGGTCCTCAAGTCGTATCTGCTTGGAAAACCGTCGCCGGAAGCTTATTCCACAGGAAAGTGGTGCGTGGAAAAAAATTGCGCGTGAAACGCATAGTGGTAGATCGCCAATAATCCAATTTCTCTAGTAAATATAATAGGTAGTCAGACACCGAGAGATTCTTTGTCTATATTGTTACCTGTCAACAGATTCCGGAAAAGGGTGAAAAAACGCCAGTCAAAGACAACAAGGAGTGACACGGAAGGTTCTAGCGATGAAGCTGTTCCTCTCAGCCGGATAGTTGAGGACAGCAAGTGCGTCGTCAGTGAACAGTGCGCCAAGAGCGATTCGCCAGATCATGTGATGGGTGTTCCTAACATAGTTATTCTTACTAGAGGTCAGTACTCTGTACTATTATAAAATTGTTAAATCTCAAATTTTGTAAATCAAAGATATTTAAAAAAAACTACTCAGATTGACTAATTGAGGGCTTCTGAAACTAAATCCGTCCGTGTTAGTTTGTTTGTTTGTTCGAGCTTAATGCAAAAACCAGTAGGTAGATCTTGATGAAACTGTTACAGATAAAACTCTTTTGACTTTATTCTGAATTAACTATTGTGGCATGTTTCATCAAAATCGGTCCAGTAGAATTGAAGATACAGCTTGAGTCCTGTTTTAGTAGACACCGATAAGGTACTAGAGCTCAAGTTGAAGTGGTTAATGGCTTTTTGCTTTTAAGGCTTTATAAGAATTAAGGGTACTACGAACTTACCCTTTTTGAAAAAATGTTGTTGATTTGATCATGATAGGTTTTGCCTGGGTGCTCTCTGCCGGACACATCCACTCACATTTGCGCGGTACATTCGTTTTGTCATTCGAATCTCACTCATTCTCTCTAAATGACCAAATAATGATTTCTAAATGAGAAAAATAATGATGGTGAGGAATAAAAAAAATTGTCATTGACAGATCTGAAACAGAAAACTGAAAGCAATACAAAGAAGAAGCTGCAAACGGTAGATCCTTGTGACAAATATGAACTATCTGCAGAAGACAGGAAGCCAAAAGAGCAGAAAACCAAGCTGAGACTTGCAGTGAGTAAGGACAAGATTGGTCAAGATTGGAAACACTGTACTATATGTGGCCTAACATTTAGAGGAGAGAAGAGATTAAGGTAATGCATTCATCATCCATCATCCCCAGTTCATATTCGTCCCCACTATAGGTGCACGGATCTCCCTGAATCGGGATGGTGATCAGGCCATAGTTTACCTTGCTGAATTTTGTGCAAGTTGTAGATTTCACACACCCATACCGATTTTTTTTACGAAGATTTTCTTCTCCATTGAATGCATGAATGTAAACCGTAAATATATTGGTGGCCTAGTGGTAGTAGACATCAGTCGCGATCTAAAAGTCGCGGCTTTCATCCCGGTAACATAACACTAGGTTACGTCAAAGGTTAACCATTCCTCCTTATTAAATGAACTCGATATAACAGTGCATAAAATGCACAACATTTTATCAATATTTCTCTATTTTTACTTTAAATAACAGTTGCTGTTGACAGCAAATGGCCTTAGCGTCACCAGAAAAGAATGGTGAATGCAAATTGCACGTAAGCCTCGTACCAAATTTATGTGTTGGTTATTGACTTTAGACTGACTATTAAGAAAGCATGGGCCTTATTTATTTGTAAGCTTTCAGCTTTTTATTTCTAGCGATGCTGACAATAATTGGAACGAATATAAAGTCATTTGACCTGAATAGGACCAACTCTGCAGATGGTAAATCTGATACCTGCTATAACGGTCTACCCACTACTGTACGATAACGAGATACTAAAACGGCAAAAGTAAATTCACGTGAATCGACCAAAAACCGGAAAGCGATTGAACGAGAGACAGCGGACTGTATTTTTTATGCTCGGTGAAGGAACAAATCATTCCATCGTTTTGATTTCGCTGTGACTGATGTCGTACCTGTGCTTTGGTCCAATATCACTGAGATCTTTTTTGCTATTGACTATTGCAGAGTTACTTATGATTCCTTGTTACTCGTACGATATTTTAATTTAATAACTCCGCCTGATGGGCGGTACCCGACTTCACGATCCCGATTCACACTTCGATTGCCTAAGGCGCGAGCCCGAGCCCCGCTAAATGCCGCGCGCCCAGCGTGCTCGCCTGCCGCACCGCTATGTTATGTAAACAGTGAAGCTATAGTTGCGTGGTGCGAAATTGTGCATTATAGGCTTCAAAGGTCAACTAACCAACCGTGTGAATATTTTATTTTATATTTCTTTCACGAATAGCATATTCTTTTGCGATGGTTTGGGTACAACGCTCACCACTAACGCATATAATCAACAATTGTCTGATTTGAATATCCCGCNAGGTCAACTAACCAACCGTGTGAATATTTTATTTTATATTTCTTTCACGAATAGCATATTCTTTTGCGATGTTTTGGGTACAACGCTCACCACTAACGCATATAATCAACAATTGTCTGATTTGAATATCCCGGTGAGCGTGGAGGAAAATATGTCGACATTAATACTATGATGCCCCAGCATAAACAACCTCAATCTGACCATTCTCCTATCGGCTACCTAAAAGGTTTTAAAGATGCTTACTTTATGGAAAGTCAAGCACGATTCCTTCTTGGAAAAAATAGCAAAGGATATTGCAGACGTATAATTACAGTGCACAAATATTCAAAACTCAAATAAATAAATCGAAATATAAATTGAATTTTTCAACGAATCTTATGAAATCTAAAGACCCGAGTCGAACGGTTCGAAGCAGAAAACGCCGAATATAAAAACTACCTACTAGTTTAGATAAAAAAAAAATTGCAGAGCTTCAGTCTTTTTCGCGTAATGCGAACATTGAGATACGGAATACTCCGCAAAAGGAAAACGAAACTGCAAGATGTGAAGACACTAGTTACAAAAATTGGTAAATAGTTGGAAACAAGTCTGCAGATCAGTGATATACGGGACATCTATCGAACCAACACTAAACCTGGATCTACGAGAAATATTGTCGTGGATGTCGCTACAGTGTAAAAGAAATCTGACACACTATTGGCCGAAAGAAATTTTAATAGAAAACGGAATATAGAAGAAAAACTCAACACAGGGTAGATTGGTCTACCAGGGAAGAAACAACCATCCTAAATTGCCGAACTCTTTCGCCCCTCAAGCAAGAAACTCTTCCATTAAGCACGTGAATTAGTTAAAAGGAACTTCTTTAAGTTTTGTTGGGTATCTAATGCAAAGATCTACGTGCGTAAAGATAACGGCCTAAAACACTACATTGTGAATTCTGAAAAAGATCTACTGGTTATACAGGAACAAATCAAATGACTAGCGTATCCGGCCTACCTTTTGTCTTCCCAATTTATGAACTGGAAAAGCCCCCAACCTATTTTCTGCATGTTTTTAAACACTCAAATAATATTTCTACTACATTTATACAATTAATACACAAATTTATTTATTAGATGAGAAAGCTTCTGCATTGGGCAGCATATCTACTGGACCAAATTGAACAATGTTAGGGTTGTCAAGTTAAAAATGTGTGACCAATCTGACGAATCAATAGGTTGATCTGTACAAATCAAAGGCAAAACAAGAGTATTAATTGTTAATTCCAGTGGAATTCATGTGAGCTGGCCGTATCTTACAGGACAATGACCCGAGAGGCTTAGTGACATTGTTCCCAATGCGGAACACCGACTAGCATTAACCCATTACCTGCCACAATACAAAAACAACACTGACATAAGGTCAATAGCTTCAGGCTGAAGTTTGCAATGATTTAAAACAAAATAAAGAAAAATTTACTACTTTCATAGCCTGTTATCATTATTTTAACAACTATATTTCATTCTGAAGTTGCAGTTATTGAAAGACAAAAATTTGAAAATGTGT
>WUAW01002242.1:4268-26201 GCA_017165845.1 Thaumetopoea pityocampa | reverse complement strand
CGGGGTCGCTTACCCGTGTACTTAAGTCTATTTGCCGGACAGGCTAAAAGACTAAGTACTCCCTGACTCTCAATACTATCCTATATATTTATTATTATATCCTATAGTCCTTTTCCCAAATTCCACATTCCTTGCTTTTCCTATTTCTGGGAAGGCAAAAAGGAATTTTAACACTTCTGAACCTTATAAAAACGGCGGCGTCATGGTTCGCCACTCAAAACGTTCCTTTTTCCAGGGGGGCGAAAAGTGGGCTACGGCTAGCCACTTTGCTAGTACTGAGTGGAAAGAAATGGTTTTTACCTACCCCAATTCTTCGGTAGTATAGTGGTCAGTATCCCCGGCTGTTACGTGAGACCAAGGTTCAGAGAGATTTCCCTATGAAAAACCAGGAACAAATAGGCGTGATTGTATTACCGTACTGGCAGAGCTAACTAATAATCTTCTGGTTTGATGTATACTACCCCTAATAGATACATTTGCTTTCCAACCAATGTATCAAAATATATATTATAAAGCGCTTTATATATTATAAAGCGCTACACAAAACAATTAACTTACATTTTAATCGCAACTTTGTGACTATCTGTATAATTTCTTCCAGTGTTAACACTTTAGATACATATTTACGCAGTACTCTGGCGATACTTGCAGGCTGCATAGGTAGACGATTGTTTCTTACGGTCTGAGACACCTCCCTCCATTTCACACCAAATTCTGGGAGGGCCATCGTGCATATCATTTCCAGTGGCATTTTACTGATGACTGCTTCGAGTTCATTTAATTCTTAAGAATGAAAATTGTGATAAGTTGTTTAGCTTACTTGGATCTATATATATTTGTGAACAAATATTTTCAATTTTGAATATCAACAAAATGAAAAATCTAATCATTATCATCATCATCAGCTCTTAGAAGTCAAAGGTTTGGACAAAGGTCTTTCCTTTCAAGGAGGAACTTATCATAAATTCCACCTTTGGCAAATGTCTCGGAGATTGTGGTAGGTTTTGATTGAATAACAGGATAATACTGATGCCAGTTATACTGGTACATCTCTCAGCTAGTTCTCACAGCATTCACGAGAAGTGATGAAGCAAAATTATCATTATGTCAGCATCACACAGCTAAAAATCTAAATCGCCTAAGAAATGAATATTTAGAAGCATTTGACATGTGAAGACAAGTAATGTGAAGGCAAATATTAAAAAAAAATTTGCTGTTGTATTAGCAATGCCATGCTTCAAATTAGAAGTTAGTGTTAGCAGTTAATTGTTACATTCAAATTTATTTTTCAATAAATTTCTTTGGTAATTATTTACATTAGGTTGTCCTGAGTTTATAGTCTTGAAATTTTAATCCAAGGTGCACCTGCAGCTGTAGTAAATTTTAAGAGTTTTATTTGGTGTACTTCAACCACATTTGAGAAAAAATATTTAAAATTCTTAAAATCACATTGTAATTGAAGCTGCTATTGAGACTATGTTTATTGTTATACTTACAATTTTACTGTAGTGGTGGGTGTAAGTCTTTGTTAAGGACAAAACACAATAAATGATCAAAGATAAGAGTAATGATGAGCAAAGTGAGGAGGAGCATGTTAGGCTGTCACAAAACACGCAACGAGCCGAGCGAGCGAAGCAAGCATGCCTGGGCAGTTGCCGACGGATGTCACTAAATAAATAGTAATAAACAAGTATCCATTGCACCAAGTGGGACTTTTAAAATTTACAATAGCAGAGGGTCCAATATCGATTAAAATTTGTTTCCATTCAATAAACCCAACACGATCTAATAATGTAAGGAATTACCATTTCTCATGTGGTTTACTCTCATGTGGTTTACTCTCATGTGGTTGTTTTAATTGTGGCCACACGCTTTTAGTTCATCTGCCCCCGTGGCCCTTAGTGCCAATAAGTGTGTTTCTCACCAAAGTGCATCTAAGCTAAATATGTTGACGTTATTGTAAAGTGTATTTTGTTTAAAATTGTACATTATTAAAAATATATTACCTGTCAACTATCATTTAAATGATTAGGAGAACCCGATTAAACGATGTAGTCACAAAAAAAGCAGTCGTCACTTTATTTTATAGCCGTTCATTTTCATGATTCTTTTGTCTACTTTGTTGTACTATAATTTACCTAAACATGGAATTATCAGTAGAAACATACAAAAATACTTACTATTATTTGCCAACGAACTCATTTTCTAATACAGACTACAGTTTACACGTTTTGAATTATTTCAATATGCTTTTTATACACAAATTGCAATCTGATGCTAAATATAAATTATAATACCTATATAACTTCTTTTTGGTAATTAATAAACATAAATAAAAATAACTTGCCGTTACTTTAAAATTAACATCACAGACGACGAATTTAAAATTTAATCATAGAACCTGATTAGGTTCAGAAATGGTACAAAGTTATTGTAGCCGATTGCCACAAGAAAAAAGAAGAAGACCCAGATTAGGAGAGTTCCGTGCCCCTGTAGAGGAGACAAATAGGAACTGGGGATTATGATTAGCTTAATTTGTTTGTAACTATCTATATTGGTATGTATATTTTTGTACATTGGTGGTGTAATGGTAACAAATACGGCTTGCGGTCGAAAAGTCTTAGGTTCGATTCCGGTCCTGTACCACTGAGTTATTTATTGTTCATATACGATCTACATTGTAGACACCAATATACTAAATGGAGAAGCTTCCTGTGGAAACCTACATGCCCGCATCGGTGTATGAAGTTTATCAACCCGCACTAGCCAGCGTTGTAGATTACGGCCTAATCCCTCACTAATCAGGGGAGGTCCGTGCCCCTGTAGTGAGGTCGTATATGGACTAGGGATGATGATGTATGAATGTAGCAGAATCTGTTGATTCAAAAAAACTGCAGTAAAAGATTTCATTAATTGTAATCATTGGTTCATCGTCTATATTCCAGTGTACATAATAGTTTTAGATAGCTCTATTTTGAAAACTGTTTCGGAATATATTTACCTGGCACATGTCGTTCAACTAGGCACTTCAAATCAGCTGGGCATCATTCGGAAAATTACGTGGCACCTTTTTGTCAAAACTACCGCAATGCTTTAAGACGGCTTAAAATCAATGCATGTTGCCATTGATGATCACTGACCGTCACCCAGCGGTCGTAGCTCGTAGCTCATAAGCTAGACAGCCTATAGACAGGTGATACAACATGGAGTTTGTTTGCCTATTTGGCTTCATGGACTACTATGCAGCTTGCGTCCAGGCAATATCTCGACTCATGGAGTACGCACAGGAAGTTGTACAACCAACGCCCCAGGTTCAGTGTCCTGCATTCCACCCGCCAGCTTGATCTTTCAACAAAAACGGAGGATGTATTTTGCATATTATGACTCGGTATGTCTTCTATCAGAATGACTGCACCTAGATCGGATGCACCAACAATAAATTGTAGTCTACCGTATGTCAGTTGGTTGCCTGGCGGCTTGCGTACTTGAATAGGTACAAGTGCCATTTAAACATCAGCGTTTTCTTCATCGCCTACGGTGGAGATCAACGAGTATAAATTGCCGAGTTAATCTAACATACGCGCTAAATATGGCCGTATAGGAATATGAAAAAAAGAGAGCTATGAAAAATCAAAATTTATTTACACAATATGCGACTTAGATGTACGAGATTGAAACTAATTACAGTCAATTATTAAAAAACATAAAGCATATTTCCTATACTATTTAGAGACAGTGTCGTTTACTTTGTCAAAAGTTATACAGGAGAGTAGATAATATACTTGTCGTTGACAGAATAATCAGTAAATATATTAACTGGAATTGTCATAAGGTCCTATAATTATAATAAATGTTAATAATAATAATTTGAATGATAAATACACTGAACTTAAGATTGAGACAGTTTGGAAACTTTTTAAAACTGCTGCAGGCAAGAGAAACGTTTACAGACTGTCACACGTCTACAGAGCAAACAATACTATGAGTTCTTAATGGCCTATTAGAGGCTAGTTTCACAAATAATTTGCAAACTGAAAATGAAACTGACAAGTCATAACTTTTTGGCAAACGAAGAAAATGTCTTTCTGGGGAGAGGACTCAGTTTCATTCTCAAAGCATTCGAAATATCAAAAATAATAGGGATGTTATTGTCTATCATGTAAATGGTTATATTTTGCAATGCCGAAATTCGTTTAGAAATTATATTTTTAATACTTACAAATTGGAGAACACAACACTTTTTTACTTTAGCATTATCCCGCCCTATGTCGGGATCTGCTGTTACTGCAGACGATACGGTTGCGAGGCGGGTTCAGTTGTCCAGCTGTCTTTTGACATCATCCTCGTAAAACCCCACAACGCACAGTGACGTTACGGATTCCCTAGTTTACTGGCTTCCAAAACACAGCAAAGCCGTGTAAATGTTAAAGTACTTGGACAGGTCTTGTACTTTTGGATCTACAAGCGAGGTAATATCCAATAGACTATCATGTCACGAGTACAAAACCACTTTATTGCCTTTGCTATCATGGACTTCAAAGAATAAATAATACTAATAATGGAGAATGTCAGTTGGTCCGTTAAATCACTTGTAACTTTTTGATCGTACCGCCTGTCTAAAAATACACCTGTTTTTGTTTTATTTAGAGTAGTTTTGAAGTGGCGTGAATTTTAGTTTTCGCCTATTTAAAATATAACGCGCGGGCGCACCATACTTGGCTTAAAGGCCTTAGATGCTAGGCCATAAAATACATTTAAAAAATCAGCAACCTATATTTCTATATTGAATAAACCACCAACACGTCATACATCTTAGGATGTCGGTAGAAAAACAAATTTATAAAAATTCAGAAGACTTGTGCGCAAAATCGTTGTCATCAATCTGCACGAGACCATTCTTGGAACAGGAGCAAGAGCGTCACCAGCCGATGGCTCGGTGGGGGGGCAAGTTGATATATGGAGGATAGGAAAAGTATGAATTTTAAATACAGTCAAACGCACATGAATGGCGATATACAAGTCAGCAGAAGAATTGTGACCGCACAGAACACAGGCTCTCCGAAATTTCACGCCTTTCTCACGAACTTTGGTTTTGCCAAGAATCATCGGCCAAGCCACACGTACTGAAGTTCCACATTTTTAAACATTTTATATTTATAAACAAAAATGGATAAATTTTATCATAGCACAAAGGAATTCTTTGATTGGAGGTAGAGATACGACTTTTATTTCTGCCATGAAATTCTTCTTTATTTCATAAAAATTGTTCCGCAACGAGCATTAAAATATATAATTACGTACCTAAATATTTAATAATACCTAATTATTATAAATGCCTCTTAACCAATTTTAAGACTTACTTAATTTTATTAATAGACAAATGTTTATATACAATTAAAAATATTTAAATTAATAAGATTGACATTTCGAAATAGAACATACTAAATAATTAATTTAACTCATTCACTATATTTAATTATATTTTTTATTTGCTTCTACATTCGATTCGATTATGACAACACGCGCCGAACTATTATATTTGTAAACTATATGTAACACCAGCTATGTATTTATCAAATTTTAAGCTAATAAATTTAAAATAATACTCAATCTTCCGCCCCCCCTCCAGCCAAGTTGACTTTTTTACATTCGTTATCGCTAATAGAAACGAAAAATGCATTGAAATGACATTTCTAATCGATAAGTCACGGGTGACTTGTCATACGAATACATTTTTTCGTTTCTATTAGCGTTAATGACTGTAGAAAGTTAACTTGGCGCGAGGGGGGGGGGGGTGTTGGTCTTCCAATTTTAGCGATTAGACCGAAGCAAACGACAATAGGGCAGATGATTCAAATTTTTTTATATTAGTTTTATTATCAACAACTTATGCTATATACAATCTAAAATAGAATTTTATTATAAATCAGTTCAGTATTAAGGAAGTTAAAAACCTTCACAATTTGGTAGTGCACGATAATCGTCAAATTACAAAAAAGGATGCACATAGTGTATTTGACGTCACTGCCATTATGGTGTGGGTATGTGAGAGAGATTGCGACATGTCCACACTACGCCCGCGCTCTTCCTTATTCCCAATTTTAAAATATTTATTACTACCTCATTTTACATCTAACTCTGATACTGTTTTTACAGAAAGATTTATTTTTAATGATATTTATCTTCGCGTATAATGTGAAAAATCAAACACAGGAAACAAACAAAAAAAAAATCAACGGTGTCGATGGGACTATAAAAGAAAAAAAAAAAAATGTTACAGTCATTCTGGGTAAAATTGGACCAGCCGTATAACATTGGAACACACCCTAAACAAACACTTTTCATTATTTTTATCTGTATCCGAACTTGCTTTAGTAAATTGTATGTAGCCAAACATAAAGTATAGAATCCATAGGCAATAAAAACGGAAGTTAAAAGGCAAACAATGTCATGTGTCAAAACAAACAGCTGATCTTTTCTCGCCTTGCAGACGCTGTTTAAATATACGTTGTGTTTCAATTATCTTTATTTTGAGTTTTTGAGCTAGAAATCGGTATTTGCATTTTTATATCATATAATTATTGTATTTTGATTTGAATGGTTTTTTTTTACTGACCCACGTTTATCAATTCCATAATTACTAAAATTAATCTTGAAGCCAAAATATCAAGGAATTTAGGGCAACATTGGACCGGTCTAATGTTACCCACGTTGAAAAATTCGTCGTCGTGAAAAATTCCAGTAAGTCTTGTTTTACCATAATATATGCGGGGAATGCTATTGGAGAAATCGTCCCTCCGTTCTCTATATTTAAAGGGAAACATTGTTGGTCCGACTGGCTTGTTAATGCCCCAGTCTTCGAAAATGACTGTTTCAAAGTCTGGCTGGATAGATGCTGATATTTTTGAAGAATGGCTTGGAAAACATTTTGTGCCAATTGTCGATCAAAAAGAAGGAAAAAAAATCTTATATGTGACAGTTTAAGTGCACACATAAGTGTAAAAGCTCTAAAGATCTGTGAAGAGCATAATATCAAGTTTATTTGTCTTATTCCAAATTCTACGTGTAAAAGCTCTAAAGATCTGTGAAGAGCATAATATCAAATTTATTTGTCTTATTCCAAATTCTACACATCTCCTACAGACCTTAGACGTAGGATATTTTTCGTCATTAAAGTCAGCTTGGCGAACAGTGCTCAACAAATGGCGGCAAACACAACGAGGCAGGAAAGCTGGAGCATTACCTAAAAGCGTGTTTGCCAGCTTGTAAATTCAGCGCTTCAATTGAATGAATCTACAGCAGGGATTAATATTATAGCAGGATTCAAAAAATGTGGTATTTTCCCATGCTCACGAATTGAAGTCCTACAAGTTTTACCGTCATATGCGACTGGCAAGATTCAAGCTACTGTTGGGGCGTCGGACCTAAATATAAAAACAACCAAGAAATTCCAGCTGCCTGTTAAAGCAGGAAAGTCAATTTCTGCTGAAGAAGTGGAGAATTTTTACAAAAATAGAAAGAGCAGGAGAAGAAAAAGGAAAATCCTGTAAAAAGGGAAGGCACAAAGGTTCTAAAAATAAAAAGACAATGAAAAAGTCGGAGGTAGAAAAGGAAGTAACGATCGAAATAGGTAGACAGGCAGCGGCTAAGACGAAATCCGATAACCACGAGCCAGAGGTTGAAGGGTCACAAACTGAATCTTTTGAATTAATAGTAACAACAGCGCAAGTAAACGATGAGTCGAAAAACCTAGATTCCGAATGGGACAAAATTGAAAAATGAAATGTGGGCACCTACCCGAAAATGAAATAGAGGTGGCAGATGACTGCATTGCTGATTTTGCCCAAGAGGCAAAATCAGCAATGCAGCAGAACAGAGATAAAAACCCAACAGAGAAATAAAGAAAAAACCAGGAGTGTTAAATATAAACGAACCAAAAATAATATAGACATCCAAGAAATTGAAAGTATAAATGACAAAAAGAAGAAACAAACTTATAAAGTACAACAGAATAAACGGAAAAATCATCTGAAACCAGCATATATGCAACAAAAAAAAAACTAATTCGACGAAAATGACTCAAAAACAAATGATACTGACCTAGACCTAGACAAATGATGGTCGTTCCATTGCTCTAATGGAACGACCATCATTTGCCAGTCCATGATATTGAGGTAGAGGTGACTAATGAATATATCCCTCATGCTATCTATGAGACAGAGTTACTGATAGAGAATTTTTGTGAGACAATCACTGGAGAGTACATTGTTCATCAAGGCAACGAACGACTCGTCAAACTTAAAGAAGAACAATATGCAGTAAACAAATATTGCGTATTTCAAGACGAAGGAAGTCTTTTCCCAGGGCGTATCACAAAAATCAGCCTATCACCATATGAAATATGGGTGAGCTGCCTGAATAAAAGGTATGAAGGAGGCTGGACATGGCCAGCAAAGCCCGAAATAACTAAAATTACAGATTCAAAGATGATAAAAAAGACGATAGCAGATGAAAATATCACTCGACGCCAGAACGTAATTAATATTCAAGATGACTTTTTGTGCCTAGAATGGGGAGAGTAATTGCCGATTTTAAAGTAAAGATAATCTAATATTTTACTGTTGGTCAATTTCATGCTAAGATAGTTGATATTTGTATAAGTGTGTAACTGTCGATTCCTAGTGTTTAAGATTGTTGATTTTGAGTGTTGAATAAGTATCGATCTTTTCAGATTGATCTCTATCTGTCTGTTCCTATATACATGTGTAAGCGAAGAAACTAATGTTGTTATAATGCCCGAAATTATAGATTTTTCTAAATAATACATTGATATGCTTATTTTATCATACATTTTAAAATCACCTCCATAACCTCTTTAGCCGTTTTCAATAACATGGGGCCCTTCGCTCAATCGAGCTTGTTAGTATGAATTTTTACATTTGTGGCAATAAAACTTCGTTCGAAATGTCAACTTAATGATCATAATAGCATATAACATGGTCAAATGTTACCCAGGAAGTAAACAAATACGATAAAATGGGTTTTTAAGGTGAAAAGATGATGTTGGTCTAATGTTACCCCAAAATAAATATAACTTTGGACCACAACTATTTCTGTCTTTATCTCAGGAATCACACATAATTTGCAAACTTTTAAATCTAATTGGTATTTACAACATCAAAAGATCACCTAAATCACAATTACTGTGTAGTCATTCTATACATTTTATTGACTAACTACCTGAAATGGTCTCATAAGTGGTCCAAAGTTACCCAGAATGTATGTATTTAACATTCTTTTGAATATCGAAACCGTTAAAAGACAGGACTCAAAGCGACAACGAATAGGTGTTAATCGCACGAGTTGGTATCGTTGGAATCTCTGTTCAGAGTCGTGTAGTACTGTTTCGGTACTATTTAGGAAGTTGTGATGTATTCAGTAGTCGGCGTTTGAACAGCCCTAGCCAAGTTGACTTTCTACAATCGTTAACACTAATAGAATCGGATAAAAATGTATTGGTATGACATTTCTATTCGGTAAGTCACGGGTGACTTGGCGATTAGGAATGTCATTCCAATTCATTTTTTCGTTTCTATTAGTGTTAACGACTGTAGATTGGCTGGGGGGCTGGTTTAACGCACTCACCACCGGTCACGTGAGGATGTGTTAATAGTCATTACCTCACCGTAGACATTGGTTTTACCGGAAGGCCATTTACTTATAACAAATATTCTCGGGCAAACGCCTGACTGGACATTGAGACAATTCTCCACATCATACGTAGCCGCGTGATTAGCCTCTTAACGTTGGCGCAACATCACGCGCTGGCGCGTTAAATAGCGCTTACCAGTACAGAGTATTAAAGGGTTGACTATACTATTGTATCGATTAAGACTTTCTCACCTCCGTATTTATGAAGCCACGTACAAGTGGCTTCTGACTATGGATAAAGATATCCACGGTCATCTTATGCCATGAAGAGGAAAATATTCTAAATGTACTTTTTTGTAGTGATTTATCAGATATGTTTACCTTTAACAAATTGAGAGCTTTTTAAATTGAGTAAATCCAAACCTCTAGTATAGACTAAAAAAAAATGTACGACGCATCACTCGGATCCGAGTGGGCGACACCTTTGCAACGACGCCGTCCCACTGGGATCTCAGTGACAAGCACTGAATATCTTAAAGAAATTAAATATTACTTTTTTGACGGTAAGCTATTGTGATTCTACCGCCACCGTCGACGACAATATTTAGAGGCTTCGTCAGGCTGGAGCCCTGGGTTTGTGCGCCACTTGCCTTTTTTGGGAGACGGAGCTGGAGACATCGGAAGATCGTCATTATCTTAACGTAACGCAGAACCGCATTCTGTGTAATATTAGCAGAGCCGCAACTTCGGTCAGGATACTAGGATTAACAAATAGATTGACGGTAGTGTCAATTATGATGCAACACAATTTAAACTAAATTTAGGCTCTCCCAATTTTTTTCTAATGCCAAATACCAAATCGAGACTGAAAATATTTTTAACGAACATCAACCTACAATACTGTCAAAAGGTACAAAAATGTTACGGTTTCGCGTGTCTCTACTCGGTATGTTCCGAGGTTACGTCTAAATTTGTATGTAGGACTTAATTTTGACGTGTCTAAACAAAACTGACAGCGCCAAAATTGTTGCTATCTCGTTTTGACGTTAGGCATTAGAAAGAGATAGTGAGAGCCTAAATTTAGTTGTTACACCAGAATTTACACCAGTATGGTACTACTAAACGTCTCGATAGATATCAATCGTACCTAAGTCCAGCATTGGTGATTTAACATTTTATTTTTTTCTTCTTAGTTTATGGCGTTTGATCAACGCGTTGGCGATGGCGTTAGTAGGGTTAGTTGGACAAACAATTGATATTTTAAATATTTACAAGTTAGTGTGTTAATGAGGAAATTATTTACAGTTTGATGTCTTTCATATTTACAAATTTACATAAAATAGGGGTAAAGGAGGGGAAATATATGTAAGAAAGTGGTTTGTTTTTTCGATTCAGCTAAATATCACAGATGTATAAAACTATTATTACCAAAAAATTTGTTAGAAGTGACTTAGGGCGTTTTTGATATGTATCGATACAATTTGTTATCTGATATATAATGTACCATATGGGTAATTATTAACGGGAATCGATATATGTGATCACATATTTCATGATCGTTGAGACAACGATCATGAAATATGTGAATGTATTTTTCTGGTGTGTTGCCAGCGTTTCAGCTTTTCAAGTTGTCAATTAAAAAAAAAAAATTAAATTACTGTTATAAAAATACCTTATAAAAACTAGACGCTTTAATACAAACGCCACATGCATACGTGTAACATGTTACATAAATACTATCTGAGCACATACATAGACACTAACTGTACGTTTGAACATGATATTCAGATAATCAATATAAATCATTATATTTTTAAAATTAATATATTACAGTCATTCTCTCTTTCCTTAACTTCATATTTAATATCCGGTTTTGTTGGTCTCATCGTCCAGACTTTAGTGATCTTTGGCAGATCATCTGACACATCTTTTGACTTGGATTTAGGCGACAATATAGTATCATTCTTTTCTTTTACATCTTTCTTAGGTGATAAATTAGGTTTGAACTGACCAATCTTTGTTTTCACAATTTCTTTTTTCTTAACAGATTTTGAATTGGCCGAATTAGGTGCTTTAAAGTTTTTGTCAATACTCTTAAAGTTTTCATGGACGAAATTCTTGTATGAATCGTTAAAGGATGATGGTGATGTCATTGATTTTGCTGATCTAAGTCTCGTGTCCTTTAGGGTGTCTACTTCTTTCTTATTATCAGGTTTAGCAGGCACTTCTTTCTTAAAATCCACAGTTTTATTATTTTTATGTTCATCAGAAACTTTAGCGTCTACCGTTTTGATATCAAGTGGCTTAGAAGGTACATCTTTCGTAATTTCTACATTTTTCTGAGTAGTACTTTTAACTGGTGTATCATCTTTCTTATGTTCCACATTTATGACATTTTCATTTTTCTTCATTTTCTTATTAAGTACTATTGACGTATCAGCTTTACGTTTCTTCGTTGTTTCATCTTCCAATGCTTTTACAATTTGATCATCTGACATCCGTTTCACCATACTAACATCAAAATCCCCTTCATAACTGTTCAATATCTTTGTCATTTCTAATGCTTTCCCAAGTAGAATTTTCAGTGTAGCAATATTTAACTTTGCAGCATCTACTGCTATATTATTAATTACTCTTCTTAATTGTACATACAAGTCTTTGTCATCATCATTTGCTAGACTTTCAGTGTCATCTGTTTCTCTGAAAAATGATGTGATTCGTTGATTTTTGAAGTTGTCTGGTGAAACATATTCTGGGCATTTGTGTCCTGTATGAGATTTGTAGAATTTTATTAGCAAACCATGTGGTAGTTCTTTAACTGTGATGGCTGAAGGACATAGATGTGTGATTGCCGACCCAGATGATGGAGGTTGGTGGGAACAATGGTATACGCGCGTATACAGTTCATTTTTCAGTAATACATAATTTAATTTCGTTTGATTTTCTATTAATAATTTCCATATCTTAAAATCTGTAATAAAAGTAAAATAATTTTATTAGCCAGGGTAATGTGATGGTCATGTATACACTTTGCAATCAATTTGATGCAAGTCTCACAGCAGCAAATTAAATGGAGTAAGCATGAGTGTACAAATTAGAGAGACTGTATTGAATTACATGCACACATAACCCACTTGGCAGTGACATTAGTCACTGCTAAGTGTAACTTCTACCATAGAATTCATTGTGCGGTTCAAGGGCTTTACAAAAATAATAATTAAAAACAAATTATCCAACATTTCTCTAAAATAATATTTAAATAACACAATAATTTATTAGCTTCACCTGTAGGTATGTAAACGGAATCTTTGAACTCGATTTTTAGCCACTTTAAAAGGTTAAATTAATTAGAAATTTTGCACACATGTCAAGGACAGATGACAATATAATAATTTAATAATTTTGTTTGATTATAAAAAAATGTTTTATAAAAAATAATTTAACAATTTTGTTTTTTTACTTTTTCTTCTTTCTAGGTTTATCGTGTTTGACCAATTTGGTAGAATTCTGCCAGTATCCGTGATGAACGTATCATAAAGTTAGGGAGTGGTGAACAGTGAAATAAAAGAATTTTGGTAGAGGAAATACAGAAGGTCCTACGACGGAAAGTCCTACCAGGGTAATAAATCTGAAACAAACAACCCAACCCATTGTTAGTAGGGTTAGTTAAACAAAGAATAGGAAAGACAAATATATTACAGGTTAGTGTGTTAAGGAAATTGTTTACAGTTTGATGTTCGTATTTACAAATTTACATAAAATAGAGATAAAGTGGGAAAAGGTGTAAGAAAGAAGGCATTTAAGAGGTAGAATGAGGAATTTCGGGAGGAAGGATGTCATAGAGGGTATAGCGTAGTTTAGGGCAACAGAAGAAGATATGGTTCACATCTCCTTCGTCAAATCCACATTTGCACAGAGCAGCAATCTTGATACTGAATTTGGCAAGGAAAACTGGAGTACAGGAATGACCTAGTCTGAGTCTGCAGATGGTGGATGTTGAAGACTTGTTTGCCTTACGAAACTTAAAAAACCATTGAGAAGAGGGAATATCGGATTAGATAGATCGAACTAAAAAATAACAATAAATTATAGATTAAAAAAACTAAAAAAACACGCTTTTATAGTTAATCGAACGAAAAAGTAAAACAACTTAATATAAGAATAAAATGATTGAGAAAATTAATGTCATTGTGGTAAAAGCGTGGGGTGCTTTGTACTACATTTTTACACTAAGTCTGCATTCCCGAATAGAACTAGCAAGAAAATATAACAATTGATATTGAGCACCCCAAGCTTTTAACAAAATGACATTAATTTTCTCGTTAGTCATTTTATTCTTAAATTAAGAAATATTTACTGTGTAGTTCGATTAACTATAAAAGCGATTTTTTTTAATTTTTTTTAAAGCATAATTTATTAATACTAAGATATTCTCCTTTAGTTGGTATCTGAATAAAGGTTGTAACTGCTGGTAGTGGTATTAGATTACAATAAGTGATTAAGTGTATGTTAATGATAGATTGAAGTAAGTATACATACCAGACCGTTCCGAGAGGAAATAACTTTCACAATCATCTCCATGTAATCCTCTTAAATGTATTTCAAAGAAGCTGATACTGTCAAAGATTTGATCACATCCTAAACACATATATTTGTCCTTTTGCTCTTGATCATCTTCATCATCCTTGTCATGGTACACAATGTTGGTGACATTCATGTTTTTGTTACTGATACGAATCGGTTTAATCAGGTCTGGTGAGTCCGGTGAACTGAAATTAGATTAAAATAAAACTATTGCCTCTTGCTACTCCTTCCGAGATGGTAGTACCCTATATCCTATAGTCCTTTTACTAAATTCCATATTCCTTGCCCAATACACCTTTCCTGCCTCATCATTTTTCCTTTCCTCTCCACTAAGCCGTGGGGACGTAATGAGGAATTTTAACATCTTTGAACCTTATAAAATGGTGGCGTCGTGGTCTGTCACCCGACACGTCTCGTTGCTCGCGAGGGCGAAATGTGAACTGCGGATAGCCACTTTGCTACATGAAACGATCATAGCAGGTGGAAAGAAGTGTATGTATGTAGTATATACTATGGTCTCTGCCTACCCTTATGGGATATCGGTGTGAGTGTATGTATGTATAAATTTAATGAGCCTAAACTGAATGGGCTTAATAATAACCATTTAAGGCCTTAGTTCCCAAAGAGGTCCAGGTGGACCCTCAGGGGTCCATGGGAGACTCGACGAGGGTCTACGTTGGCGTACGCAAATTTCCATAGTTAGATCTGATCTTCACCTTTTTTTTCGAGTTTTGGTAATATGGTAGAAATGTAGCTGCAGAGGGTCCACCGGAACCAGCTAAATTTTGAAAGTGGTCTATAAAAAAAGTCTGGGAACCTCTGATTTAAGGGTTGACAATATAAGCTAAGATTAACTGTTTAACATGAGTCTGCGGGTAGAGGGCAGGGCATACCAAAGCTCACATAAAGACCATGTGGGCATGTCGTTACAAGATGCTGAAAGCTTGAGAGCAAAGCTTTCAGTATTATGCTTACAATAAGAAGTGGTGTTCAGATAAATCAGCCTGAAGTCATTTTGCCTTTGTAGTAGTTTTTTTCTCTATATCAAATGTAACAAGAGCTCTACAGTTTCCATCTCCAAGTGACAGTATTAACAAACTGTGGTGTTTGACATATTTATACAATACTAGCTTTTGCCAGCGGCTTTGCCCGCGTGAATGTCGGTTTTTCGCTATATGAGAATTCCCGACACAATCACAGATTTATATCTATACTATAATAAAATTGTTAAATGTCAAATTTTCAAAAAGATATCTAAAAACAAACTACTGAGATCGACTAATTCAGGGCTTCTGAAATTGAATCCGTCGATGTTTGTTTGTTTTTTCGAGCTTCACGAAAAAACCAGTAGGTAGATTTTGGTTAAATTGTTACAGTCTTATTCCGACTTAAATAATAGGGCATGTTTCATCAAAATCGATCCAGTAGAATTGAAGATACAGCTTGATCCCTCTTTTAGTAGTCGCCGCTAAGGTACGAGTGGTAAAGTAAAAGTGGTTCTAAGGTTTTTTATATAAATCTATGATTGTGTCGGGATTTCCCATGTAGCAGAAAACCGACATGCAAGCTGGCGGAGCCTCGGGCAGAAGCTAGTAAAATATAAAATCTTTCGTTCCTTAACGGCCGCCCGCTAAGGAACAGCGATAAAAAACAGGGATCAAGCTGTATCTTCAATTCTACTGGGCCGATTTTGATGAAACATGCCGCAGTATTTAAGTTGGAATAGTTTTTGTGTGAAGTCCGATCAAACAACAAACCAACAGCGACAGATTTGGTTCGGAAGGCCTTAATTTGTCGATCTGAGTAGTTTGTTTTCAAATATCTTTGATTTTTGAAAATTTGACATTTAACAAATTTATAATTATTTGCACCAAATTGGAATTTGGAACCAAACCGAAATGATTGTGTTCCTATGTTAAGTACATAGGAACATAATCATTTCAGTTTGATTCCTTCAAAGCGGTTTGAAAATTTAACCAGTTTTTGAGCTCTGATATATAGATGCTTGTTAATGTTATAATGGCCTTTAAGCACCCCAATAAGACTAGAAGAAATGAAATAATATAATTGTTTAGAAGAAATGAAATAATGTAATTGTTATACTCATCAGAATCAAAAATTTGATTCCTTAAATTTAACTTTGGAGTAAGCACATAAGGTGTTTAGGCATACTAACTTAAAGGACATGAGAGTCATTGGTGCATATAAATGTAAAAAACCTGTTTTTCAAGATTATACATAATGTATGTTGGACTGACTTTCCAATATTTTAGCATTGTTATTGTATGATAATGATCTTGTGTGTAAAAAATGAGTAAGAAAGATAGTAGACCAATTTGTTTCTTGTAAAGTTGCAGTATTTCTTGTAAATCCATGATCATATCTATATATACAGATGTCCTAAAGGTTGACGTTAAGCTGGAATCGGTGATAGGCCAAGTAATAATAGTTATCAGAAGAATATAAAAAATGACTCTGTCCATCTCTGTCACTTTAGCATCACTATCTGTCTCGCTCACACTTCATGATACATCCATCTTCACATTCCATCTCCCTCAAAGTAGAATCTTGATATGGTACGGCCTTAAGGAAAGCCTTGGGTACACTAGAATTCTTTTTGAGTAAATAAGAAAAAACCAAAGTGGGTTTCATTACAAAAAAAATTATTGTCCACAATTTAAGAAATATTCTAGCAAGTGTCATACTGTTTTGGAATCCTTATTAAATGCGCCAACTTTTAAAATTACTTCCCAACCCTGCATAGTACATTTTTCCAGTACAGTCAGTTAAAATTGGGTGAAGTATTGATTTTGAATACTTGGTTTAGTCAGTGACATTTTCTTGCAAGCTGGAGCTGTTAGCTTTGCATTTTAGACAAGTATACAAAAGCATTATTCAGGATTAAATAACAAAAAAAAATGAAAGATTTGTAGCAACAGGAGTGAAAAGGCATTTTAAATGCTTATAATTTTTAAAATACATAACTTAAGAGATTTTTTATATTTTTCTGAGAGCATTATGACTTCACCTATCACTTGATTTCGGCTTGACATCGATCTTTGGGACACCTTGTATAGTAAATTAATAATTNTGGAGCTGTTAGCTTTGCATTTTAGACAAGTATACAAAAGCATTATTCAGGATTAAATAACAAAAAAAAATTAAAGATTTGTAGCAACAGGAGTGAAAAGGCATTTTAAATGCTTATAATTTTTAAAATACATAACTTAAGAGATTTTTTATATTTTTCTGAGAGCATTATGACTTCACCTATCACTTGATTTCGGCTTGACATCGATCTTTGGGACACCTTGTATAGTAAATTAATAATATTTATAATTAGTACTGATGTAACATAAGATTATGTTGGCAGAGCTAATAAATAAAAAATAAATGTAGGTTGCAAGTGATAAAATATCTACCACTCAATAGATTGGAGACTCAGGGAGTCTTTGAGGCAAGTTCTGATGACAAATTGTCCAATGAGCACCTAGGTTCAAATAAATTGGGGACAAACTTTGTGTGATAAACATGACGATTTGTATCAGAATCAGATATTTATTTATATACACATATATGTATCATTATTTATCTATACATGTTTATCTTTGTCTTAGTAGAGAAAGATAAACAAAACACATGAAATACTAATTTGGGATTAGATCAATATGTACGAAAGCAACTAGAATATTATTGTATTTTCATCCCTACAAACCCCTACTATACTGATTATAAATCATCAAGATGCTGACCGGGACCCAGTTTTGGCTTCCAAAACATTGAGAAGCTACAGGAATGCTTGCCGTTTAAAACTTCAAATCTGAAGAACAAACCATATACCTTTTCAAGTGGCAAATATTCCCAAAACCATGTGTTCATTTATTGACTGTGATAGAATAAAATTATATAAATAGAGAATAACCGAAAAAAAAATAAGAAGTAGAAATTTATCAAAATATACGCCCGCTGAGCTATTTGGTGGATGTAATTAAGTGTGTGAGCCCAGAAAAGGAAACATATATTTGCTGTTTATAAATAAATGCACCACTATACTTCTGCCGTAATAAACAAATTCAAAGTACTTACACTTTATCTCCGTTTTTGTTGACACAATGTTGTTTCTGTATATGCTGATAAGCTTTGAAATACATTGCAAAAGTCCTGCCACAGTTAGCTGATGGACATTGAAATATATTTTTAGGCACTGTGGAGTTCTGCTTCGAAGTCGGTCTAGTTATTGGCATTTTATCCTGCTTCTTACGACTTTGTGGCGGCAATTCAGCTTTCTTCTTCTCTAATAATCTCTTTTTTAATATTTTTATGGGATGTTCATGTTTCAAATGAGATTGTAATCCAGTCTTACGTCGGAATTTACGTGTACACTGTTCGCATTTGTATGTTTTTACGTTTCCAGTACTGGTCGATAACACTAAATAAACATTTAGTAGATTTAATTATAGCGAATATTTATAATTATTAAATATTTAAAATTGAAGACAATTCATGTTACGTACAAAATAAAAAGAGGTAAAATAGGATAACGCAATGGCTTCCTTTTCTCGCAATGATACCAACTGATAAGTTGAAATTTCTGGTTTGATATTTTTTTAAATAATCTATGTTACCGTAAAATAGGGTGAATAGACAATTTTTCAACTTCTACATTGATTTCTTTTTATCTTTGTATGGAAGCTATCATTAAAGCGTTCTGATATTGTGGTTCATACTTCAAACGTATAAGAAAACGTGAAATCTTTGTAAATTAGGAAAAAAGAGGCGATTTCTCACTGTTATCATTATTCTATCTATCATATCTAAATATTTTTTAACTAATAACCTTAAAAATACGACTACTTCGAGAGGATATCTCCATTCAGGACATAAGATACTATATTTTATAAATTCCAGTTCGGTCTCTTTGGATAGCACTGTTTGGCTGCCTTGGGTCCTCATATTTTTTATACAACGTATATATAGGACAGATTTGTCTATTTCAAACTTTTGAGCAATGACAATCAAGGAACCAGAGTTTATGTTCCTTGAAGGAACCACTACTATCATAATATTCTTGAACAGTCTGCTCAATAATTTCTTTGGAATAACTTTTATATCTCTTAGTACGAGAATATGGCTTATATGTCCGCGACATGGTCAGTTAAACCTGATATAACGTGCGTATTTAAAATACACTGCTTTCTTTACCAACTACCTAATATAATTATAATATGTTTGCCTATTAGAACTAATTTGTATCGACCACTAATTAGGTATATTTACTAACTTTTAATAGTACCCACCAAATACCAAATCCATTTATAATTTAAAATTGATTCCTACGCTAAATCCGCTGCGCAGATCGATATCCGGGAGCACTATAAATCCTATCCCAGTGACCTATGTACGTCTGCTCGTATAAACGTAGCTTGAGAAATTATGGAAAGTGAAGTGCAGTTCCTCTAAATTGGTAAAGGGCATATTCTACGCATTGTCATACCCTGTTCTCCATGATTTTTCAAGATTCGTAAGGCAAACAACTCTACAATGGTGGTAATTCTGTGGTAACAGAACTTAACTAAATTTAGTTTCTCCCTATCCTTTTCTAATATCAAACACCAAAATGAGATAGCTACAATTTTGGTGATATTAGTTTCGTTTAAACAAGTCAAAATTAAAAGATTTAGACGCGATCTTGGAACATACCGACTAAAGATACGTAAAAATGCAACATTTTTTTGAACTGTTTAACAGAAATGTAGGTTGGTACTCGCTAAAAATGTTTGCTATCTCGTTTTGGCGTTTGACGTTAGAAAAAGGTAGGGAGAGACTAAATTTAGTTGTTCTGTCATAGTTGAATTAACACCAATGTCCATCGTTTGCAGACTTAGACTACGTCATTATTGTATTCCGGTGCTTCTCGCCAAACTCAGGATTAGAAGTACTGCTTTATGCAAATGTGAATTCTTCGAAAGAGACGTGACTCCCTCTTTGATATCTTCTCCCTGAAACCCTTGTCCTCTTTTTTACTTTTTCTGTACCTTTCTCCTCCTCCTTTATTTCTATTTTATGTAAATTTGTAAATACAAATAACATTAAATTGAAATAATTCTTTTATTAACACACTAACCTGTAAATACTTATCAAAGTAGTTGTTTAACTAACCCTAATAAAAATGTACCTATGTATTGTTGCGATTCTTTGTTTCAGATTTATTACCATGGTTGACTTTTCGTCGAACGACAACTAAATAATAGAACGACCACTAATTAATTAACAGAAACTTTCACAACGGATATTGGCAGAATTGTACCAAATCGGTCAAACGGCTTTAACTAAGAAAAAAGAAATTGTAACTTTGCAATATTAATCACAGCTTTATTCCAGTGTTCCGAAATTATTACGCTTATTGACGATTGGTACACAAAAGAACACCAAATTAACATATCAACATCACAATAATCTAATATAAAACGCTAACATAAAATTTTAGGTGATACTTCACTTGGGAAGTGAATGTTATCACTACAATTGAATATACACTACCAGATAACAATAGACAAGATTGTTGAATAATAAACATATTAAGGTTTTAAAAAACCAGCCAATCGCATATTAAGCGATTCAGTGTAGTATTCTGCAGTCTAGTATACACAATCTAAGTAACACAATCTATATAAACAAATCAGTACACAAAGTTATAATTGCAGCTCATTGAATTTATGGATTTTATATGATTAAATTTACAGACCCAACTACATATATGATGGTCGGCTATATCTCGTCAACAATTCAATCATAGTAGGTTCAGATATTATTTTAATCCTAATCGATCCAAACAATCCGATACAAACCTAACCGAAAATGGCCACTGCAGCTAATAATTGAATAATTAAGCATACTGGGTTAGTTAAAAATATTGAAGACAAACAATTGTGATGCTACCACAACATAAGATCGAGATCCTGTTGCAGAAATATACGTAAATAGTTATCGAAATCTGGGATCTTTAATTTCTATAATATAAATAAGAGAGCATTAAAAAAGATTTATTCAATCTACCATATGGGTGTGAGAAATCCATTACCTTGCTTTTCTTTCAAATGTAGGGATGGAACGCTGCCATGTTTCAATCTAATCTTGCCATTTCCATGTATTATGTAGCAAGATTTTTTAAAATGATGGGAGCATATTCGTTGAGTCAAGCATCTATCAATTGGAATATTTTTTAGCCCAATAACTTTTAACCATGTTTTCCTTTCTTTGGCATCTACTGGAAACCTGCAGTTAAAATTCAAAGGTATAAGTTTTGCAGAAAGAAACTATTAAAGCTACCAAAAATTGTATTAGAGAGAAAATATTTATTGTTACAAAGTATAGGTAAAAGACTAATTTCCAAGCCATAATAAATAAAAAAAAATCTTAACAAAACAAAGTAGTCAGAGCCCATTAACAAATTAAAAAATAATAACATAAACACCTCGGAGTTTATGTTCCTTGATTAACACACTATAATCCAGGGACCGGATTGGTAAGCATTTAAAAGGGGATTTTATTTTAATAACGACTTTTCCTCACCCATTCATTTCACATACATACATACACTCACGCCTTTTTCCCTGGCTCTCCGGCGGGAATCGAACCCCGGTCTCCCGCATAACAGGCGGGTATACCCAATTGAAAGGGTTTCCCATTAAAACTGAC
>WUAW01002237.1:0-10352 GCA_017165845.1 Thaumetopoea pityocampa | reverse complement strand
GTGTGTGTGTGTGTGTGTGTGTGTGTGTGTGTGTGCGTGTGCGTGTGCGTGTGTGTGTGTGCGACCGGAGCAGTCCACGGGTTGTATCTTTATATTTATTTCGTTATTGTTACAATAGTATAAAAATTGAAATTGAATGTCAATTCAATTATGAAACTGACATAAGGTACCCTGTATCATGACGAATATATTAACATACACTACTGTGTCAGCGGGTATGAATTTCAATAGGTTGTGTAAGCAATTTAATTTGGATTGATTAATATTTGACGACTGATTGCTACGGTGCCAGTGACTCTGTTTTCTGTGCCACTGACTCCCGGGTTCGAATCCCGGTACGGACAAACTTTGTATTGTAATTTAATTTATATTGTTGTCTAGTACCCATGATAGAGGGAATCCTAGTTTGTGACTAGATCAATGCGTGTGTGTGTTCAGAAATTCAGTCCGCTAGACAGCAGCTGAGCCTTGAATATTTTTTTCTAATCTGTTTGCGTACACTGCACTTATTGCCTATTTAAAATACACTTGTTTTGATCCACTGTGGTCATTAATATTATTCCTAATCAATCAGTACATATACAATTATTTTCTAAGTTTTGAATATTTCTATTTTTCTGTGACGTGAGAGCTCTGTTCACACAATATTATTAATATTAATTATTTTCTTCGCATGAAAACCTGTAATTGGTTGTCTGTTAAATATACTTATTCTATTTTATTGTAGTGTCTGTAGGTTTTCCTTATCATAAATAAATAAATACACGTCTGAGAAGACCCAGGAGTACGAGGACCCCACATCGCGTGGTACTCGTAACCACAGACCGGCGTGATGTGCTCAGATACAATTACACTCCCACAAATAATAGATAACATATTCATAATTGTAAGTTAATATTAACTTAATTTTTTTATGGAGACAGAGGTAAACAAACCTGTAGCTCTGGAGGAATCACTGATGGCTGGCTGATGTTTTAGAATATATTTTTAGGTATTGTATGATTTTACAAGTTTGCCTTAGTGTTAAGAATAAAATTTAAAATATTTTTTTATTTCCCCCAGTTCATTGTAAATGCGTCCTAAGTTTGAACACAACGCTTCGCCGAGAACACTCGCTGCGTGAATGTACCAGTCAGCTACAACTAACATTGTCTGCGACTCCCGTCGGCTTGCGCCCTACAAATACAGTATTTATTGTACATTTCGTGAGAAAGTTTCTAATCTGTGTATATGTAAAAATGGATGTTTGTAATCTGTGAAAATGAATGTCTAACACGCGGATTATGAGCATGAAAAATAGCAGAAAGTTAAAAAAATGGGCAAATTAATACTTTGTCATAATATAAATTAAAAATTATATTATATAAAACAATATTAATAACTGTCCATTGATCCATGATATAAATTCATGTACTTACCATATTCAGTAACACCAGAGCTGGATTTTTTGAATTTGCCTCTATTTTTCAGGCTCACGGTTCGTGTGTCAGACTAATCTATGCATACGTAAAAATGAATGTTTACATTTAGCAAAAATCGTATTATAAAATGAGCGTCAATTTGTTTTTAAATGCACTACTTAATTTTTTTTTTCAAACAAAGATACTCATAATAAATACTCATAGGAAGCACTCGCAGCCCACGTGGACGGACCCCAAAAAATATTTGATCAAAGCAGTTTGTGTACAAACGCTCATCGCACTTTGGCGGCGGGAACTGAACTCGACACGCGACACGTTAACGGTAGAGCAGTCGCGTTTGCAGCTCCAAATATTGAAGTTCAGTGTTTGGAGTCACGTTAGTGTGGTGAACTGTGTCTCGACTTCCAAATCAGCGATCGTAGATTTGAGTCCGATCAGCAACAAATGAACTATCTACTGGACAGCTTGTGCCACTAAGTTATCGCTAGGTTATTTGAAGGTAGTCAACTAGGGCAGCAATAAAGAACGTCAAGTAGCCCCAGCCCGCCCATGGTCCACGCATGTAGGTAAAAATTTAAATTTACTTTCAAATTGGTTCACGTTTTGTTCTGCTTTTATCCTAATTTGCAGTATTAAATCATTTTTTTTATTGTATTTATAGTACTAACTTTTGGCAGCGGCTCTGCTCGCGTGAATGTCAGATTTCCGCTGTATGGGAGTTCCCGAAAACAATCATAGATTTATATAAAGAGCCTCAGAACCACTATTACTTGAGCTCTCGTAACTTACTCGGTGGCTACTAAACCAGAGATCAAGCCGTATTCGCAATATTACTGGATCAATTTTTATGAAACATGCCGCAGTATTTAAATGCGTGAAACTCGAACAAACAAACAAAAAAACAAACATCGATGGATTTGGTTTTAGAAGCCCTTAATTAATAGATCAGAAACGTCATATTACGTTTACGGTATTACGTTTGCCTAAATATGATCTCGAATGCAGTTTTAAATAAATATATAATGTCGCCGTTATCATATGATTCTAATAACATATACTGTAATATTCATTATCTCCTGTCAGCGAGGAAATTATCGCGATTCTTCTCGTTCATGAAGGGAGGCTGTTCGCGACAGACTAATATACTGTCTATAATATAGATATTATTATATTATATTAGTTCTGGTTATACTTCAATACACTTTGTTATGCTACCTTAATAGATTAAGGTAGCATAACAAAGTGTATTGAAGTATAACCAGAACTGCGGCAGCGCAGGTATAGTATTCAAGACTTTACCATAACGAGAGCCGCGATGCCGTCGAACGATTTCGTAGGAGATACTTCATAATTTTTGTAATATTCGTTCGATTTATAATAGAGATTAGTGAAAGCTAATGCATAGAGGGTGTAGGCAGGGACGTCGGTATGGATCGCCGCAGCTTGATAACTCATTTATAGTTCATTTTAAGATAGTTTGAACTTTATCACTAGTCGCGAGTTATCACGCCGCGACGTTTGCATCAAGCGCCCTCTATATAGTTTATTTGGTATTATTTTATAGATAGTTTACGATCAGGGAGTACTTAGTCTTTTAGCCTGTCCGGCAAATAGAGTTAAGTATACGGGTGAGCGACCCCGCCCCCCGAGCTACTACTGTCTCTTCTTACTCCTTCCGAGATATGTAGTAGTATCCTATACCCTATGGTCCTTTTCCTGAATTCCATATTCCTTGTTAAATACACCTTTCCTACCTCATCCTTTTTTCTTTCCTCTCCACTAAGCCGTGGGTACGCAATGAGGAACTTTAATCACTTTTGAATCGTATAAAATAGCGTCGTCGTTGTTAGCCATCCGTCACGTCTCGTTGCCCACGGGGGCGAAATTTGGGCTGCGTATAACCACTTTGCTACGTTAAACGATCGTAGCAGGTGGAAAGAAGTGGTCCCTGCCTACCCCAATGGGAAAGAGGCGTGACAGTAAGCATGTAGTGTACTATAGTCTCTGCCTACCCTTATGGGATATCGGCGTGAGTGTATGTATGTATAGTTTAGTAGATAGAAAATATTGTTATGATAGTTCGTTTGTTTAATTAAATAAAAATAGGGACACATAATGTCTCAGGTAGTTCAAAATCTTGTTAGTAAAATAGAAAGGGACAAAAGAAAATGTGAATCACATGGCGGGTAGAGAGAAATTGATAGATACGATTTGTACTATGCTTATCCTGTTTAGGGACAGATTAGGGATAGCGTTTAGGTAGGGAGTACATTCGTTTTATTCCCACTTTATAGACCCCGAGATCCTCTTTCCAATAATACCGAACACACAGAGGTAGCTTCCCGCATATAGGCGTTATGCCTATGTAGACAGTAAAACTAGATCAAATTTCGTAAAAAAATAATAGTTTTTCAGGGATAGCGCCTGGACGGACTACAGTTCAGGATAGTGGCATACGTCATTGGGAAGGGGCTCCCGTGGAGCGTCCATGGGAGCCATATATGGAGCCCTGTGCGCATATTTACAGATATAGTTAAAAACCTGTAGAATGCATAGTAAAGATTTAATGGAAAATAAAGTTTTTAACAGCCGTGGCGTAGGGCGCGGGGCCAACGCTCCAGTATAACACACAGTTCGCGTTTAAAAACACGGGGTTTGAGAGCGAGGCTCCACATTAATTGTATCGAGTGCGTCGAAAATTAAATTAAACTTTCCAGCTCAATTAAGTTGTTTTTTTAAAAAGTGGTTACAGTCCGTCTTGTGTTGGTTCAGCGATCAAGATACAAACAACACGTAACACACAGCGCGCAGCTGGGCTCGAACCTCCGCGCCGCGGAACCTTTGTATCACCGGGACACTGCAGTCCTTTCATTTTGAAACCTTCAAAACAGTGTTTACAGTCCACTGCACAGAAAAGGATCAGCGACACCAGCACGCCAACGGCTCTGACACCGTCGCGAGTTCGTCCGTGGTGAACAGAGGCTTTAGAAAGTGACTGATTAATCACCAGCAGAATAAATAACACGACATTGTGGACGGAAACGCATAGATTACATAAAAAAAAAGAATCATCAATGTAATGTCAGCCCACAAATGTCCACTGCTGGACATAGACCCCTTCTAAATTACCACTGGTGGCGATCACATACATGCGCAGTTAATTTAAACTTAAAATGTGTAAAGTTAAAATTGATACTTTATAGTTGGCATAAAATTATTGGTTATTATCATAATAACGAATCGCTTAAAACTAATTAATGTCTGATAAAATTTATTTTTATTATTGTATAATAAGTTGAAAACCCCTGGAGTTTTCGTTTTAAATATTTCAAATCAGATTAAATAATAATTAATACGTTGATAAAAATGTTAACAGAATATTTGACACGGGTATGAACTACTATTATTTTCCATAGTGACAATCGGCTGCGAATTCGCGTCATTTCTGCCAGTGTCGAGTGTATACATATATATTTGGAGTCATATAATATTTTTCAAGTTAACAATAAAATATTGGTGTGTCACATTTTATTGCTTCTTGGGAGTTTTGAAGTCAACCCGACGCCTTGAAAAAATATGTTCACTTTGCTATGTTAGTCACAGTTTTATTCCAATGTTTCAATATTGTTCACGATTATTTACGATTAGTACACAAAACAACAACAAATTTATATATTAAACATCACAATAAACTAATATAAAACGTTAAAATAAAACTTCAAATGATGCTTCACTCGGGTTGCCGCCAAAACTATGGGGGTATGACCTAAATGTTCGAATAAATATAGAGAAAAGCCAAGTCTATCGCGTACATGTTCTAAGCACCCGCGATTATTTCACGAAAATTTCAGCAAACCCAACCGCAAATTACGTTTCGCTGGATATTGGCAACACTTTGTGCGCGCTAGCGAAAGGGCAACATCGAGTTTGTCACGATAAAAATATGGCGCCGGGAAATATTGCTGATGTCGAAGCGACGATACTACGCGGAGGGGACTCTGAGATAATGGCGTTGTGGTGACAGGCGCTGTAACCTGCGCCCTGAAGGGGAGAGCGTGGGGCGGGGAGTAACTGATTATTTGCTGAGATGATTATTGATCTGGTCGGGATCTCGATGAAAGTCGACAAGAAGCTTCTGGAATCTTAGTGCTATCAAAAATAATACAATATAATGTTCTGGATAATTCACGCACATTTTAATACGTAGGTGTATATAATATTTTAGATTATACTTTAGGTATCTTTAAGACAATAGTAAATAGTTTTTTATTAAGCTAGTACGTTTTACCACCCTAGGTTATATCGCCAGTTACCATCAGGTGGGATTGTAGTCAAGTACTGACTTAAATATGGTAAAAAAAACATTGATTTAGTGTCAAACAAGGACTCATTGTACCTTGGGTAATATACAACTATATAGATGTATGTAGATGTATATAGATGTGTATAGATAATATATATACACTTATATAGATAAATTCTGATATCATCATCATCGTGTCAGCCCACAGTCGTCCACTGCTGGACATAGGCCTCCTCCAATGAACGCCACACCGAGCGGCTATGAGCCGCCTGCATCCACCGATTGCCCGCGACCTTCACCAGGACATTGGTCCACCTAGTCGGGGGTCTACCTGTATTACAATTTCCGTTTCGGGGTCGTCATTCCTGCACTTTAAGACCACAACGTCCATCGGTTCTGCGAGCTATGTGCCCCGCCCACTGCCACTTCAGTTTTGCAATCCTTTGAGCTACGTCGGCGACTCTAGTTCTCCTGCAGATTATGTCATTAGGAACCCTGTCTCGCAGGGAAACTCCGAGCATAGCTCTCTCCATTTCTCGCTGCGTGACCATGAGCTTTCTTATGAGGCCCATAATTAGTGGCCGTGTTTTAAACCCATAGGTCATCACTGGCAATATGCACTGACGGAATACCTTAGTCTTAAGGCATTGCGGTATTTTTGACGAGAAGATGTCACGTAGTTTCCCAAACGATGCCCAGCCGTGTGAAGTTGGATTTACTTAGCTGGAGGACGTGTCCCAGGTATACATAGTCCGGCACAACTTATTATGTCTAATACACACACGCACACACGCACGCACGCACGCACGCACACACGCACGCACGTACGCACACATAAATACGTTCGTGACTCGGATACAAATATTTGTGTTTATCACACAAAATTTGCCCATACCGGGATTCGAATCCGAGACTCATTTGCACAGAAAACAGGATCACTGCCGCTATTCCAATCAATTGTTAGTAAGTTTCTAACGTACTGTTAATAAAATGCTTTCAGTTTCATCGATGCAGGTAGAACGCTGCCGGGTACCATGATTGAGCTGAAGTGATAGCTACAACTGTAGCATACACACGAGTTGCGTCGTTAGCGCAGCTCACTAGCGACAGGCTTAGCTTAGCTTACGGACAGACGACAGCTCTCCCCACTTACATCTCACAGCTGTCAGAAGATACACTAGGTGTCTTTAAACATTTGAAAACTACAGTTTCACTTTATATAATATTATACTTATATCTTTTCTACGAATTAAACCCTAACGGGCACTGAAAATAAGTATAATTTAACAAAATTTACAGTAAAAACAGTGACGGCCCAGTGGTATGATTATGCGCTACCAAGTCTTGGACATGGAGTTTGAATCCAAGGCGCACGCCTGTAGCTCTTTCAAAATCATATGCATATTAATTTATAATTATTACTCACATCAAATGGTGATGGAAAATATTGTGAGGAAACCTGCGCGCCGGAGAGGAGTTTTTGAGGGCGTGTGGAGTCTGCTAACTTACATTAGGCCGGCGTGATAGAATAAGCTTAACCCCTCTTATCGTGAGAGGAAACCGGTGCCCTGCAGTGGAAAGTATATGAATTGATGATGATGATGATAGTGTTGATGATGGTGATGATGATGGTGGTGGTGATGGTGGTGGTAGTGATGGTGATGATTATCGTGATTATGACGATGAAGATGATGTAATCAAAAGCGCCGTATTACTTGACGTAAAATTAACGAAAACACTAAGAGTATCGTTTATCTCAACCACCAACAAGTATTATTATAATAAAGAGGTTTTTTATTATAATGATTAAGACTCCTCGGTAAGTAATTTGAGATCTGATTAATTTTCCTGTTTAAAAAGTGTTAGCCCGCGCGGTAGAACCGACTGTGGACGATTAATTACGTGCCCTAACTTTATAAATTAATAAAATGGTGGAATGTTAGCAGAATTTCAATGTTTTTGACACTCAGATACAAGAACAGTTTCTTTTTGTATTCAGAAGAATGCAAAAATAAAACAACTCGGTGCAGCAAAGAAAAACTCAACATAATTACAATATTGTGCAGTTTTTTTATTTCGAAAATTTTCGCTTTATGGAGCATTTTTTTGACCATTTATGGCGTAGTAGTTCAAGGGTTAACTAGAGTTCACTTACGATGGAACGACCAAGTGCTTGAAAATTACATTTTTTTTTAATTTATTTAAAGATTTCTTATCTGCTGCAGAATTTTATACGTACACTAGCTTTTGCTCGTGGCTCCGCTCGCGTGAATCTCGGTTTTCTACTACATGGGAAATATCCTGACACCATTATAGATTTATATAAAAGCCTAAGAACCATTTTAACTTGTCCTCTCATACCTTAACGGCGGCTACTAAAACAGGGATCAAGCTGTAATTTTTCATTTTACTGGAGCAATTTTGATGAATCATGCCGCAGTATTTAAGTCGGGATAGTACATTTAAGACTATATATAGATCAATTAAAATCTACCCGCCGGTTTTTGCGTGAAGCCCGAACAAACAAACAAACATTGACGGTTTCAAAAGCCCTTTGAAACCAAATCTTGTTTTCAAAATTAGTCGATCTGAGTACATCTTTTTTAAAAATCTTGGAATTTTAAAAATTTGACATTTAACAATTTTATAAAAATAGTATATAGATTTTAATACGAAAATATTTGAAAAAGATTGTTTATTGCGGGCCATTTATATGACACGGCAGTAATAAGACATCACGCATTTCACGTTGCGTGACCAGATAAGGTTGTGCGCACCACGCGATCAGTTTGCGTCAATTACCTTTCAGTAAGCACGCAACGGTTGTGACGACGGCATGATAATACCGGGACTCCATATCTCCTTGCGAATGCTGCGAGGGAACCAGCTAAGGGATGTACCAGGGTATCAGTCACCAGCGGTATACTGTTATTCAATCAAAATCTGCTGCGATTATGGCAAATCCATCCTTTTCAAAGACCCAAGTCCAGCAGTGGACTTCTACGAGCTGGTGATGGTGATGGGAAACATGCAGTATCGAATGTACAACACACAAAAAGATACATACGAGTATAACAAGTTTACACTTGTGAATTATATAGATTTAAATATAATGAAACGAACAAAAGAAAATTAAATACAACAGGGAAATTACATACTAAGCACTAGAGCAACTTAAATTTTTGGAGAATCTGTCATTAAAAACTCTTATTTCGTTATTTAATAAAGTATGAAAATCTCGTAAAGCACTCCAAGCGGATATTGGGTGAACTTAAATTGGAGTAAAAATTATACGTACGTTTAATTTTAACGTTTTACATTATTTTTAATTTTAATTTTTTTTTTTAATTATTTTTTATAGTTTTCGGGACAGGGATTTTGTGTATATGGGGTTAATTCTATGTATAGCAGTTTAAAGTTTGAACGGCAGAAAAATGGACATGGTTTGGTCATTTAGAAATAATGAGTGAGACTCAGTTGACGAAACGAATATACCGGCCAAATGTGAGTGGTAGTATCGGAAGAGGGCGCCCAGGAAAAACTTACTTTAACCATATCAACAAGCTGTTCCAAAAAGGCCAAGTTCGTAGCACCCTTAATCGACGAAAGTGTATGAGAAGATGTATGGATGCGGATGAGGCGAGAGAGGTGTGTCGAGATCGTAGTATGTGGTAAACTGTGGTCTCTGCCTACCCTTATGGGATACCGGCGTGAGCGTATGTATGTATGTATGTAAAAATGGACATAACTTTTTTATTTATTGTCATATCGTGAAAATGGAAACAGCTCTAGAAACAAGGAAAATAAAAACATTAACTGGCAAAGCATTTATTTGATTCCGCGTTGTTTTATGCGGTTTTATGCTACTAAGATCAATTGATCTTGATTAGATTAAGAGATGAGAGTAAGCGCTTTGAAAAAAGCGGCCAATTTTAAGTGGGATGGCATTCAAAACTTATTTCAACCGTCGACATGTATCTGTCGATTGCATGTCGTGACCTCTCTCCGGCCCTGTCAAACATCACGCTGCACGCATCTTAGCTGCAGAACCAGCTGAGACAGGGAATAATATTTGTCTTACATGGTATTTTTTTTGTTTTGTAATTTCTTATTTGTGAGACAAATATAAATATTTTTCTTTATTTCTTTCTTTTTCTTACAACACAAAGGCAAGGTGTAGACACTGTCACACATTCGCCTCACACAGTTTGCTTTTGGTCTGCAGCAAACTATTTACTAATTACCGCTTACGAATTGCATGTACAACCTGAAATACATTAAAATCATCCCAATATGTGTACACAATGCGATTATTTCAACGGGACGTGGATAGTTTAACACGATAGTATAGACAATAGCGTAAAAAGTAAAACTAAAGTTCGATTAAATCACAAAAAAAATACTAGCTGGTATCGAACCCGTTATTACTGATAAAAAAACACAACTGTATGTGCCATTACATAGTGTCCCTTATAAGGATTATATTATGAGAAGTAATGTCAAATGGAAAACTAGACGAAAAGTGACATTTTTAACAGAATACTATTTTATTTTACTACTGTCTAGTAACATTATGTTTTTATATATGAATCTATTTGCCAGTAGTACAAAATAAACACTCAGTAAGA